>APFE030415210.1:0-14680 GCA_000404065.3 Pinus taeda
AGACTACAATGCACGATGATGAAAACATTGAAAATTGTTTCTTTAGAGTAGATGAGATTATTAATTCAATGAAAAATATTGGTGATGAAATAAAGGATACTACAGTTGTTGAAAATATTTTGAGATCACTAACCCCAAAGTTTGATTCCAAAGTCTCTGCCATTGAATAAATGAAGGATTAAAAGTAATTATCAAGAATATGAATCCAACATACATGTTATCCACTAACTATTGTGGTTGGGATTTGAACCTATGATCTCCACACTTTGGAACTTGAACTAGTTGGCATGCAAGGAGTGTATCTTGTTGGTCCCTGTAAACCTAATGAGCTATTTTGTGGATTCAAATGACGTCAACCCTAGAATTTAAACCAAAAACTCTAATCTCAAGTTTGTGAATCAATTGCTTGCAACATCCTTTCTATAATAAGAAAATAAACTAAGTCTTTGGCTCTGTTTATACAACTTGAATTCAATTAGCATAATACACACAATAAGATACACATTGCTTTATATATTCCATAATAGAGGAAAGATTATAGATTTCACGACTGTGTACAATCCTCCCATTTTCTATACACACTTACACTCAAAACTCAAATATCTCACTCTCCTCCCTTTAATCACATTGAAAATCTATTACATAAAAATATCATATTCAACTCAACAAACTCAACCTACTTCCCTAGATTATCTAACATATCCTTAATTTTGCTAATTCCATCCCTTTACATAGCAACTAAATGACACTCATCCAATTTTTTTTTTTTTTTTTTTTTTTAAACTAAAAGAAGGTAATACTGTTTTCATAACACTTACTATTTTTTTTTTTTTCTCTGTAAATCTATGATATTGTATTATATACAGTAAAAATTTACAATCACGGTGTCAATGTGCCTAAGGCCAGCTGTGGCTCTTTGGGCTCGGCTTTCACAGAACAAAACCTGCCCTCGCAGGGGCATCACGACTATACTAGAGCAACCCATATAGAGCCATTAGAACACGACTAAGGTACCAGACCAAACAGAGTAGTCCCACGCAGGGGCACAGGAGCATAACAATACATCCCACGCAGGGGCACAGGAACATAACAATACCTCCCATGCAGGGGCCTCATACGATATTCAACGACTTCCCTATCAGGCCTAACAAAATTAACAGTAGCAGACATTGATTTGGACCTGAACCAGAAATAACAAAAAGCGTAGCCATTAACAGAACCTGAACCAGAGATGACCAAAACAGAACCTGAACAGAACTGGGTGAAGAGAATGTGGGCCAACTGAGGGCTATTCCTCCGACTTTTCCTCAACCACCCTGCACCAGCCGTATTTCTCTCGCAGGGAATCCCAATCCTCCTCAGCGTCCTCCTTGGAAGTCGATGCCTTCTAAGCCTGAGGGCTTTTAGGAGCTTTCCCAGGCGCCTCCACAGGTTTCTTTTCATCCACGCCTGAGCTTCCACCTGGGAGCTTCTCCATACTGCTCGAACCTCCTTCATCGTCCTGAGATTCCTCGAGGAATAAAACCGAGACATGAGCATTGATGCGGGGTCTGTCCATCGAGCTGCCGAAGGTGAAGATGGCGGAACCGAATGTAGGTGCAGGGGCTGGTTCAGAATTAGGACCGCTCGTGTCCATAATTGGCTAGCCTGGATGGGGGTGGTTTTAACACCTCCATGGCAGTGACAGCGACAGCAGTGAAGGCGGGGCCTTGAGGCTGGAGGACGAGACAACCTTCCTCGAGCAGGACCCCTTCGTCTAACCATATTTGCAGGAGCAGCGGGGGCAGATAGAAATACTGAAGCAGAGTTGACGCGGCGCCCCACAGACCTGAGACGCCACCCAACTGAACACAGACAGCAACCACCCAAATTTTCGGGCTTGTGACAGTCTTCAGAGATATGCACGCAGGCGTTACCAGCAGGAGCTGTAACCTGGAGGGTGAAGTGGCATACACCAAACTGATCCCCATAACCCAGTCCTTCTCCCTTTTTAACAGAACCATCATACCCTCGGTACCTGTTCGCCATAACTGCAAGTTGTAGTCGTGCCATATAACCATAATTCGCATTGAATGCCTGCCTCTCACTCTGTACAGACATTCCATGGCGGCGAGGAGTGTATTGAATGCTCTCCTTAGACACGAGGTAGCACATGGCGGTCATGTGGCTCCTCACTGACACTCGTCCCATCACCCGCATTCGGGGCAACACTCATCCAACTTCTTAACAGCATAGAGAGTTTTAGATTATATTTAGGGAAATGTTACAAATTAAATAAAATTAAGGAAACCAACTAATTCCTTTAGTAAATGAGTTTTGACATAATAAGGTCAAAATGATTTTAACTGGTAGATGCTCCTACATCAATTATGTACCTTTGAAACCTTAATTTGGAGAATACCTGAATAAATAACCTTTTACTTGATATATCTCTGTGATTTGCGCCCTTCTTAGTATAATTTTTTGTTTTATAATACTATGATATGTCTTCTCTGCAATTCCACATGTATGACCAAAATTTGATGTGCCAAGTGAAAGTTATAGTAACTTTCTCAAAATTTGCCGATTTTTGGTCTCTTCCAAAGAGAAAAGTTGTATAGTATGCCACATGTCCAATTATTCAAATATAATTATGAATTTTTTATCTAACGTACTTCATTATATATCCTCATATCTCTAAAAAAATTACAACTTGATGTATCACAAAAAATGTTATAACGAAAATGCTAAGCTTGTTTGAAATTGATTTCAGGACCCTTCACCAGCCCTAACTTCCATAGGGTATATCTATGAAAGTAGATCGAAATCTAAAATTTTACCAGGTGTTCCTCAAGAAGTCTTCTCAATAGTATCAAATTTTCACATTCTAAACCTTTCTAGAAGATAAATTATAGAAAAAGTTCCACGATCTCTTATTTGAAACTCGTTTCAAGATCATCTACATTCCCTGACTTCCATAAGGTATATGTTTGAAAGTAGTGTGAAACATAATATGAAATTTCACCATATGTAACTTGAGATGTATTTGCAATCTTCTATAAATTTCATGATTTGAAACACCATGGAAATTTTTTTTATAGGAAAAATAACAAGATGACTCGTTTGAGATAGATTTATGAACCAATCATAAACCCTACTTTCCATAACCTATATCTCTAAAATTATAGACCAAAATCTGAAATTTTAACCAAATGTTCTGCAATATTAATTATCAATATGCTCAAAATTTCACCATTTTAAGTTTCTCATAAAAAAATTATAGTGAAAACACCAAGATGACCTATTTGAAGTAGAAAAATCTTAGGTTTGTATATTATCATACCAAATGTTATGAACCTTGCACCTTAAAAATGATAAATGTAAGTATTTACAATCCACTTCAAGGGATAAACATCCTTTTACAATGAATAAAAAATATAAGACAAGATGTAATGATCCTAAGACTAGGTCTTCTTAGCATATATATAGGAGACGAAGGGTACAATTATAATAAATGGGACCATGAAAGGTTCTAGCATACATAACAATATAATTGTTGAAATGTAATATATAGGGCTTAATAATGAATTAGAGGGTTTAAATGGGACTTATAAAGGTCTTATAGTGTTGTGATTATATGTGTATTTCCCATTTGGGAAATATTAGTAATCTTGAATATCATAGTACTATCACTTCGATATTCTTATAATCCAACTATTTACTGCAGTATCTTCTACAAATGCACCACATATCCTTGTGATGTTTAATATGGATGCTCAACATGTTATAAATGAATTGTAAATCAATAATATGTGTACATGTTAATTTGAACTACAAAAAAACAACTCACAAATGGAAATAGAAGCTAAATATCAATGGAAAATACTTACTTTTCTATTTTATTCACTATATATTGGATGAATTTCCTTATGCATTATATTTGTATCGTTACCCCCATAAAATATTCTAACCAACTACAACACTCCACTCCATGATATACCATGGTTAACTTTGTTACCTCATTCTATCTGTACCTTCATTTAGTCATGATTATTTGGAATGTTTAAATGCAATGAATCCTACTCTTTACTACTTGAATGGAGAAAGACAAATTGATTTAGGTAGAAATCAAACTTAATATTATCTACAAAAAAATAGTAATTACAATAAAAGTTACTACATCACTTTTATTCATCTACCTTCACCCAATAATAACTCCCTTTTATTTTTTTGGTGTATTTAAGATCCCAAAGGAGAATCACATTAATTTTCCCTGTCACTTGGTGTAGATACTCACTATATATAATATATTTTTCAGTTGTTGATCACTCAAGGCAAGATATTTGTGTAACAAAATCTGAATGCCTTCAAGTGCCTCTCCACGAACAGCATTAACCTTGTGAGTTCAAGTACACATATTTCAATCTCCTTAACTAGCTAAGTGAGATAATGTTCTCATGCATTGAAAAACTTGGAGATGTATACTTTTGTATTTCATAAAGTAGATGGAGAATTTTCCTTTTCCATTATTTGATACCTTATTTATGGTTTCTTTAGATGACAACCGCTTACATGTGTAGGGAGATCATGTGTGTCAATATGATATTATACAATGTAAGTAAATGAAATGTCAACAAAGTATTTATATAACATTTCATTTATAGCTTTTTACTTATCTCATGTACTTGTCAAGATAATCTATAACTTGGTTTATGTAATTATCAAAGTTGTTTGGGAGAGATAGAGGTAGACCATAGAAGGAAGTATTATCATTTAATATGTATTACTAATAATTAATGTATATATCATAAGATAATAAATATTAGAAAATGCCAAAACTTAATAAATGTATGCAAATCGTGAGTATTTTCCCAAAAAAATCACCTTTCTTCATTAATATATTATATATTTTTGAAGTAAAACTGGTGGAAAATTTAATCTTCCATATAACATAATTTACAACATCACTCCCTTGCTTTGTTAATAATCATAGAAGAATTGTCAATTTTCTATTACTATGAGAATGAATGAAATGTTTCATTATTTTTTATTCTTCAATATCACTAATAGGTTTAGCAATTTTGTCTTTTTTATTGCTTCCATCTATTTTTTTCCGTAACCATTCTATGACATTTTTTACAATATACATTGTGTCGAACAAATAAGCTACATGGAGGTGCCCATGTTCAATCAACCAATTGAATTATATGGACTATTGTAAATACCTCATGGAATCCCATTCTATCAACCTTTGGGAAACATAAATGGAATACATTGTTTATTACAACAAATAGAAATAAATATACACTACAAGGAAAACACCACCTCATAGAGGTTTTGTGGAGGTTTTTAGTGTTATAAGATTGGACAAAATTATCAAAAGAAACCCCCTTTACAACCTTTGTTATTGATAGTGGAGGTTTTCACAAAGGGTTTACCAATTTTTTGCTATAACTAAAAACTCTAGGAAGTTAGAGGTTTTAGTAGAGTTCTTTTTTTCTTCGTCAATGCGCTTATATCAATAATGTATACTAATGCATCAAATATATATTATGTGCATCAATGCTCAATATTTGATATGAATAGGGAATTCAAAAATTTATAAAATGTGCTAATATGTATTATATATCTTTTAAGTCTTGGTGTATGTTTGAAATATTGAAAGTACCAAGGTGCTTCTATTGATAATACACACTATTGCACTAATATTTGATATGCATTGGTCTGCATAAAATATATAATATGAAACTTTACAAAAGCACATACATATGTATTTATTTCGATTTGTGTTATATATTTTTGTAGCCCAAATGCATATTATATATGTGACAATATTGGTGCATATATTACATTTCCAATTGTAATGTCTCATAATGTTACAATAATAGTAACAACAATGATTATGGTATAATTAGAGGAAATAATGTTTTTATCATTATTAGTAGTAGTGCTTTTATTGTAGTTATTCACATTAGTGTGAAAGACTCATTAAAATACTACACTACTACGTAAATATGTATGAACCACATTGTTATGTTAAAATGAATATAATTCACTAATATGTTACAATGTTGAAGTTTTCCATGTGAAAATTATGCAAATGTAAATTTTTGTTTTCTTCCACAAAATTTCAATTAATCATAAAAAAATCTAGCATGTTTATAATAATATTGATTTTTATATTTTAGTTATTGCATTTGGATATATTCATTGCATTGATGTGTTTTATTGTTTAAGCAAATATACAAGTTGATTACACCTCTATTCATTATAACAAAATAAATCATTTAGATATTTAATTAGCAGTGTAATGATTTTTGATATTGAACAATGTAATAGTATATGAAATCTACTTCATTATATATGAATAAGAGATCCTTCATCATGCAAAATGGGATAAGGTCGTAAGATTGAGGATTATTTCCACAAGGATTGATGATATTCAATTAGTTGTGTAATGATTTATGACATTGGAAAATCTAATAGTATATGAAATTTAATTTATTATATGTGAATATGAAATCCTTCATCGTGCAAATTTGGACAAGGTTCTCGGATTAAGGATTAATTACAGAAGGATTGATGATTTCCATTAATGTGAATCAATTTTTAATACATTAGGCAGATGAATCTTTATCTCCATTTTCCATATGTCATTTTGGATTCCTACTTTTTTACAACAAATTTACAATTACGTAAAATCACAAAGGATTATGTGTCCAACATTCCCCATTTAAGTTGAAGTGATGTTTATGAGTCCAATCATCATTCTAAACTTTTCAAACTTTTCTCTTCCAAGTGCTTTGGTGAAGATGTCAACTAACTTCTCATTTGTGGAGCAATGTCTCAAATGAAGAGTATTAGCCTCTACATGATATTGAATTAGATGATATTTTGTGTTGATGTACTTGGTTCACTCATAGAATATGGATTCTTAGCCAACTTGATTGCATAAGTATTGTCAACTAGAAGAGAAGTACAATCTACTTGTTTCTCTAGCAAATATTCAGGTGTTTTCCTAAGCCACATGATATCTAATGTTGCTTCTACAACTGCCACATATTTTTACTCTGTTGTAGAATTTGTTGGAACTAACTATTTGCCTGACCTTCAAGACACATCTATTGATCTAAGACTCATGAGACCTGAATTCAACACTACATTTTATGTAGCCCTATCAAAGTCTAAATTAGATATTCAATCAAGATGAGTTCATCCACCTAGAAAAAAGCTACCGACTTAATGAGAATTGTAACCTGAAAATGAGAACTCTAACCCTTAAAAGCCATATTTTTGCCAAAAACACCAAAATAATCCCTTGAAAAAAGTGGTGGTACCAATAACATCCTTTCTTTCTCGGGGTTAAAATTTTAACATTTTTCAAACATGGCCTTAAAATCTCACATCATTGCAAAACAATATTGAAAATCAATCTCTGAATCAAAGCATGGTGCTACCAACAACTATGTCCAACATTTTTTTTTGTTTGAAATATTTAAAAATCAAAACTAATACCATTGTAAACAAAAATTCAAAAGAAACCATCAAATTTAAAAGTTCCACTGCCAGTAACACCTTCCTTTTCAAACTTAAGTTCAGAACATGTTTTAAACATACTATTTTAACCATTTGTAAAATCAATAACACCCACTTTTCAATGGGGGATTAACATAATAAATTTTTTTTAAATGACTAAAAAATCATCACTAGTGCAAAAAATAAAATAATAAAATCAACCCTGAAATGTCTATTCTTTCATGTTTTATTTATCAATCCAAGCATAAGATAATACATAATGGCATGAAGATATCACCATATGAATTAACAATTCAACATTTAATTCCAAATATTTTTTCACCTTTATTAAAAATCTCAATATTGATTACATTAAATCAAACATAAATTATTTCTCAAAAGTTATTGTTGCATTGTCAATATTCAAAATCAATGAGATAAGAATTTTTGTTACGTAATTCAAACATATAATCCAACAACATAAAATTGATTTATAACTTCACGTATGATGATATGTAAGTTAAATAATTCCTTTCAAGTTACCATGGAAACATAATGTTGATAAACAATACATAAAATGTTTATGCAATTATCCAAATTCATAGATATGGTATCACACCATTAGAATCTACATAATCTTTCAATGAATTTAGATGACTCATATTATTCTCTATTATTGACGAGTGCACCATCTAAGTTTTCATATATGCCAATCATTCTAGATGTCAAAATCCTTTTAGATCCACAACTAAATTCAACTAAATCCCATATTTGCAACTAAAGTTCTTGCGGTAACAACCTCTTGATAATCTCTATGGTCTTGAAGCAAGCATTTCCTCTCTTTGTCAAATTGAAGTCACAAAAAAGTATGTCAACATCCATTAATTTTAATGGGTTGGTGCAATGATGATTTATATTTAGTTCCTTTATTTTTCTCTTTCTACTAACATGTTTCTCAACTACCATATCTAGGTTATACACACCATTGAATGGTTGTGTATCAATTGCACACCAATGTACTTCAATTGATACATCATCGTCAATTCTCTTATTAACCTTTATAACCTTGGAAACCCAAAAAGGACAACCACGTGGGTATTCAGTTGCTAACACTACAATCATGAAACCCTCATTGATACCATGTAATAAACCCTTGTATAGGTATTTTATGGATTCAGTCTATGCACATGATCTTCTAGAACCAATATACTTCTCTATTTCTTCTACTTGGGAAGACTAAATAACACCTTGATATTCTTCTACTTTAATAATGTTTCATTCCTAATATTCATTTGGCATATGTTGTAGCTAAGTAAATGAAGTCTTCTAAAGGGTATCTCCATCTCCTGAGCTTGAAATTATGTCACTCTGGCCATTGAAAAAATATTTCCACTAAACAGAGTCAACAACATCAAATATTCATATGTATTTGTAATATACCTTTTTTTTTTAATTTCTTCCAAACATTGAAAATAATACACCTCTCTCTTATGATTTTGAGCATTATGGATTTCACCAATTCATTGTAATACGAATAAAGTTGTTGCAAAAATTGGATGATTTGGAATGAACTTCAACATTGCTAACCCTGAAGGAGGACCTCATTCCATAGTAGTTGAATACTTCTTTCCCCATATAAGTTTTTTCCCATCAATTCTTTTGATACATAATTGATGTTGGAAGCCAATATTTACTACACTTATATTCATCATGTGATATGTGGATAAATATTCACATGTCAATGGGTCCAATTTATAAAATATAGACCTTGTAATGTATGATTTATTAATATATTCAATTAATGATGGAAGGCATCCAACATTCTCCCTCTTCCACATTATTGAAAAATGATTGAACATTTGATCAATATGGTCATGAGTGTGCCCAACAAGTATGAAGCCAAATTTTAAATTTTCAAAGGTTCAACAAACATTCTTAGATATCCAAATAAAGTTTGATTTTTATTTTCAATACGTGTTTTCTAATTGTAGCTACAAAACTCAAGGAAGATTAATAGATCAATGACAGAGCACATGACAAATTTGGTGATGGTAGCATCTGCATCATTATGAATATTTGGAGCTATGAAGTAAACCCTTGGACATAATTTTGCATTGAAAACCATATAACCCACCAAATGAAATTGAATAAAATTTTCCTCTTGTAAATTTTTTGGTGTAAAAAAATGTGGTATAGGTGTTTTCTTCTAGTTCATATCATCAATTATTAAACTTAAATATTTATTTGGAGCATCATCACTTCTTTCGATGTTTGTAGAACTTTTCCTTTCTCTTGATCATTGATTGTGATTCTCTTAAAGTACTTTGATAATGGAATATGCACCTAACATAAAAATAAAATATTGATATTACATTTTCATAGCTGATAACTATCCAATTCTAACAAATAATTTTGTAAATACATACTTCTATCCACCCCTTCATATTTATCCCTTTTTTTTATTTAAGAGAAGCACATATACTATAAACCCACATCATTGGTTTCTCAGGAATATGGAAATTAGTGATTTTTTTTCTTCCACATTCTTGTAAAATATGCATATGTAAAGATATTACCATTTCCTTCATCACCTTTAGCATATTCTCTATATAAGTTGTAGATTTCTTAACTCGTGAAATTATCTATAATATGTATTGCGTATCTATTTAGCATATACCCTCCATTTTTGGAGAAGAAGTCATGCATCCATAACACTCTAGTGTTTTCTAGTAGCTAATTCTCTCATCCATGATGTAGCTTTGATTAAAATGTAGGATTCTTTTCCAATCTTGTTTGGATTCTTCGGATAGACAAAGATTACCAATTGAGTGATTTTTTTAAAAGCCTTTCTACAAAGTAAAATATTGCCAATGCGATAATCATAACCCATATATATAGATATCATGCACCTCACTAAATATTAAATTTGCATGATTTTATTCATTGAAAAATATATCTTCCTTTCCTCCAAGGCATACATGAAGTTCATAACTTCAAGAAAATATTTTGACAACATTCACTTGAAATCAAATCAATAATGGAATTTTATCGCGTGAGAAATTCTTTTCTACGTCTTCTATAACTGGAATGATTTAAATTAATATAAAAAGGTTAGCCCTTCTTGTAGATATAATAATTGTTTGAAATTTCTCCATTATTTCATAATCCCCACTAGAAGGAATTTCCTCATCACTAGGTGGAATACCCTACTCATTCATTCTCAACATTATTATGAGGAAATGTTGACCATCTTGAATCGCTACACTTGAATGACGTAGGACATGATCATCATTGCTATGCCCAACACTAGCTCACTAATAATCTCATTGATATGAGGAATATGAAAATCAATAGAAAAATAAATACCACACTTACCATTTCCATTGGATCTGTCATGAATATATTCATTTGAAGGAAAACAATCATCACCCTTAACACTATCAGTTCCATAAATTTCTTCTCCAAGTGGAATGTATTAATCATCAAGAACGTGATCATCATTTCCTTTTAAAATCCTCACCTAAAGGGAAATCATCATCATGCCCACTTGGAAGAAAGTCACCACCACCATCATAATCCTCTTCTCTAGTTTTAAAATTATCTTCATCATTTTGATCAGTTCCTTTAAAATCACCACTTAGAGGAAATTATTCACCATCCTCATTAGCTCCCTAGGAATCTTTGCTTTGAGGAATTTTTTCATCCTCATAAGTACCCCAAAAATCCTTGCTTGGAGGAAATTATTCACCATTCTTATTAGTGCCCTAAAATTCCTCACTTGGAGGAAAATATTTGTCATCCTGATATGTGCCCTATAAATTCTCTCTTGGAGGAAAATATTCGCCATCCTCATGAGTGCCACAAAATCCTCTCATGGAGGAAATTCTTCACCATCCTCATCAGTGCCTCAGAAATCCTTGCTTGGAGGAAATTCTTCACCGTCCTCATCAATGCCTTGTAAATCCTTGCTTGGATGGAACTCTTATCCATCTTCAGAAGTGCCTCGAAAGTCCTCACTCGAAGGAAATTCTTTGCCATCCCCATCAGTGCCTCAAAAATTCTCACTTGAAGAAAATTCTTCACCATCTTTATTAGTGCCTCGGAAATGCTCACTTGGAGGAAATTCTTTGCCATCCTCATCATTTCCTTGGACATCCTCTTTTGGAGAGAATTATTTTCCATCCTCATTAGAGCCTTGGACATCCTTGCTTGGAGGAAATTCCTTGCAATCCTCATTAGTTCCTTAGACAACCTTTCTTAGAGGAAATTATTCATCATCATCGTTGGGGCCTTTTAATTCTATTGCTGGAAGAAAATCTTACTCCCCTTCATTGATGGTGCCCTCAAAGTCCTCAAATTTAGGACTTTATTAATCAACATGCTCGATATTATTGCGTCCACTATGATCAAGTTTCTCACTGGATGAAAAATATGACTCTTTGTTCCCATTAGAGGCATTCCCATTATATTCACCAATACCAATACAAGAGGTAAACAAATAATATGTTGGTGCTTAAGAAATAAAAACTTCATTATTAGATGAATCCATGACCTTTCATTAGAAATATAGAATGATATGTAAATGCTCACCCCCCACTGACAATCTTAAAGCTTAGAGAATGGATTTTCCCTCTAAAATCCCCCCCAAAATATTCTCTTCCGATTTTCCCTACTGAAAATTCCATCCAAAATTTTAGTTCAATATTTTCCATCCAAAATTAAATAACTTATTATTATTATTTATTATATAATTAAATATTTATTGTCTCTAATTTGTTACTTTATATTTATTTTGATTTTTGTAATTTTGTGATGCAGGAGCATCTGGTCGACAGGGTGAAGACCGAGAAAGGGCGGACAAAGTTTCTGAAGAAGATTGGGAAAGATGAACAGTTCGACAAATGGACAGTAAGTCTGTCAGAGTTCTTACGTTTTTATTTAATTTCTTCCAAAGTCAACTACAGCATTAGATTCTGTTAGTTAATTTTTATTTATTTTACTTTACTGTAGCAACAGGTCTTAATTATAGTTGTTAGAATTAGATTAATATCAATAAGCAATGTAAACAGCAAACCCTTGTGGAACAAAGGAGACAAAGTAAACAAACGAATAGACAGGTAAAGTAAGTTTATAGTAACTGCCAAGCACACTGTAATGGAATAACTATCTGACAAACTGTAAGGAATAACTATCTGCAGTTATCTAACTGCCTATAACTATTGTATAAAAGGACAGACAAAATAACCCAGAAGGGTTCAGCAACTAAGCAAATTGAAAGAGAATTAGAAGTATATATATCAAATTTCCTTCATCTAAATTCTGTGCACAAATAGACATACGATTGGAGTATCTAAGTCCTCTGTATTAGAAATTCATATATACATTTCTGTACAATTAATTCGTTGCAGGCAAACACAGTGACAGAGACTCACAATAAAAAAAAAAAATCACATATATATTATATTGTATATTCAACTCGTTACAGGCAAATACAACGACCGATATTCACAATTCCGAAGGTCTAAAGACAACCCGAGGCCGAGAGTGAGCAACAGGCAAAAAGAAACGAACAGTGTCGAAGAACACAACGGTCCACAGTCGAAATCGGGTAAGCAACAACATCAAATTTAAACATAGATTCCATATCAATGTATAATACATTGCAGGCTTGTAGAATTTAAATTACATGAATGAACTGTGCGACGAGGGTTCGTTGAACCGAACCACCAACTAACAGAACCTACAGCAACCCTCCAAATTACGGCTACGGGTTGAAGCAGCCCAAATACTAGACGCAACAACTATTAAACATACAAACGCAAGTAACCACAGCAAAGACAGAGAGCCACGGAAGTATCCGATATACAGACCACAGACACAAGTAGACACAGCAAAAACGAAGAGCCACGAAATCAACTAAGATAAGAACAGAGCTACCTGAGAGATATCGACTGAAACCTTTGCGAGAGCCACGGAACCGGTCACCTGCAACCACCACAGAAGAGTTAAGTTAGGGTTTGTCACCAAAAAAACAAAACCCTCGAACCAGGAACGATATCGTGAAGCTAGAAACGAATTAGCAAGAAGCGAAGCCGTGTATGGCTAAGGGGGAGAGTCATACCTGAAAGTGAACCGAGTCCACAAGCTCACCAAAACCGAAATGAAACCCTGACCACGGAGGGGCCGAGTATTGTTAGCCACAACTCGAAAAGAAGACAATGAAATATAGCAGGGAACAAGTTGTTACCTGAGCACAGAGCCGAGCGCCTGAGAAAGACCAGGTTGCAGACCGACGAGTTGCACATTGTCAACTGGGCAAACCAGAAACCCCCAACACCAGCATTCACCACAAAATTATAACGTAAATGACCAGGACAGACGGTAAATACAAAAGTAGAACCAGTCGACTGAGCATAGTCACGAAAAACAAGCCGAATGCAAGGTAAAAGAACCATAACTTACCAGTAAAGCCTGAACTGAATACACGGACGAGAAGACAGTGTTAAACCACATCGTTCACCCATTCAACCATCAGAAATTCAACAGTGTATCACCACAGGCATAGAACAACCAGAGGCGGAGCCGAACATCAGAGCAAAACCACAGAACAGCAAAACGACGAGGTGAAAATGACCGAATAGGCGCGAATCGACAAAGTGAAAAGGGAATAAGTGAGATTAGGGTTTGGCAGCTTCGAGGAGGACAGGTGTTGCAGCAAGGACAAGGTAAGTACCGTAGGTTGATTAATAATCACCTACCGAATCAATTACAATCAAACCACATTCATATCCGAATATCAGCGAAGGACCGCGAAGGATTGTGCTGGCGTGGGACCACGTGGGCTGGCCACATCAATTGGTATCAAAGCAGTTTTTTTATTATTATTATTCAGAGGAAGATGGCAGAAGGGCAAGCGCCAAGACGAGGACGTGGAAGAGGTGCACGTAGGGGAGCGGATGAAGTATTAAGAGAACAGATTAGAGTTCTTACAGCTCGCTTGGAAGCAGTGGAAGCGGGTAGACGAAGAGACCCGGAACTGGGAGATGACAGTGAGGAAGAAGCGGTAGCTGCTATAGATGGGTCTGATGAAGAAGCTCCAGAATTGAGACTGCTGCGTTCAATTTTATTGGCCAGCAGCAAACCAAAAACAGAGATTTCAAATTACGATGGCAGTCTGTCTGCTGAT
>APFE030415213.1:41573-116449 GCA_000404065.3 Pinus taeda
ATCTGAGTTTTTCATAGGAGCCAAAGCTCTCAGGGTTGGGCCCAACCTGAGAGCCTAGGACCTCCTTTCTGTATTATTGCTTTTCCTTTACGTATCACTGTTTTTTTCTTTATGCGTTTGAACACGTTGTTGTTAAGAAGATTTCGTTATATTGCTGGAATAGATCACTGTTTATGAATGAATTTGGTTTAGATGTTTTGATAGGATAATAACAACAAGATCTCCAAGGAAAAGAGACAACCACACTACTGGTTTCACCTCGGCCTTATTGGATTTGGGGCTGGAATTGAGGAAACAGTGTTACCTCACAAAAACACTAGTTTGCTTGTTTATGCAATCTTTTAGTGTGATTGTTTTATTTGCAGAGATTAGTCATGGGTTTGGACATCTGAAATGTTTCTTTACATAGATGGTGTACAAGGTTTCTTCCCAAATAAAGTTGCTGCTCATTTGTGTTGATTGATGGATAGAATAGACTAGTTTAGGATTTGATCATTTGCAGGTCTTTGTTGATTTGATCAAGGCCCACCGTGCAGGGCATCTTCTTCCTTCATCCATCCTCCCAAAGCATCATCTAAGCCTACTGTTCTGTCTTGTAGCTAAACTGCCCTTTTTCCCATCTATCCTTTGTGTCTATGAAACCTTACCTCTTTGCTCATCATTGCCTTAGTCGTCTTCAAGCCAAGTCAACCTTCTATGCCTCTTCACCAATCCACCCACTATTCCTTAGGTCATTTTTAGACCCCTATCCTACCTCTAGATCCATCCATGCACCTTCCCTCACTCATCCACCTCCCAAAAACCGACTTCCAAACATCCTGTAGAAATTCTGAAGTTTCCTGTAGAAATCCTGAAGTTTCCTGTAGAAATCCTAAAGTTTCCTGTAGAACCCCTGCAGACTTCCTGTAGAAGCTCACAAGTGAGGTTTCCTGACAGCCAAACCTTGTGAGACTCTGGGGAAGAGTGTTAGGGACTCCTTAGACCCCCTCTGAGCCTCTCCAACCACTTCCAATTATTCCTCTTCCTTGATCCACTCCTGCATAGTGAAGCACAATTCAAGCATATGCATGTGAAAATCGACACTTAATCAAAAAAAGTACAAAAAGATACTTTCTAGGACAAAAGTAGTCTAAGACATATGCATTTTCCCTTTTTGAAGTCAATGGCATCTCATTCAATAGTTTGCATTCTCATTTTTGCATCAGTAGAACTAGCTGGTAGAATTAGGGTTTGCTAGGGTTTGCATTTCTCTTTGGCTTTCAGTTTCTTTTCGCAAGTAGATTAGCTCCCCTTTGAGTTAGCTTTCATCCATCATTTAAAAGCTTCTTCTGAGAACCTATAGAAGTTGGCTAGAGCCTCTAGCGGACTTGTGCCAGCTGACCAAGTGACAGCTGCGACAAGAGCTAGTACTTGTGCATACAACACTGTCGCTTCCAAGTTTGTTACGAACAACCGGGTTGATAAAAGTAAAGAAGGGAGTCCCAGGAGTTGCAACATTATTGCTACAATACTGGAGCCCACCACCTAGGACATATTAGTGTCTCTTGAAGATAAATCAATGTTGTTCAAGATTTAAATGTAAAATGACTTAAATCTGGTTCAATTACCCTACTCAAAGGAAAATCATATTTTATACATTGTATTTCATTCTAAATAATTAATGTTCAGTTATGGTGGACTACACATGGAGAGAGGAGTTTATTGAGTTGTTCCAATATAGATGAAAGAAAGAATGCAAGAGAGGAACCTAGTGTAGAGGGCTAGTAACAAAATCATGTACACTAAATTCCAGTAGAATTATGAAAAGACAGAAGGAATGAGATCAAAAACCATGGAGCACATTTTAAGGCCTTCAATTTCTCATATTATAGGTACTAGTTGTCATAACATGACATAGATAATTCTGACATACAAGACTGAGTTTCGGCAACTACAATTACATGATTTCTGAGTGGAAAGAAACACATATGAAAATGATAACAAGGACTGAATCACATACTCCACATATCAGTGGCTATAATCACCAAAATGTCTTCATAATATTTAGGAACAACATATATCTCCTAAGCTCCAAAACTTGCAAAACTTGTAGAAAATTATGATCTCTAGAATGGAAAATTGAACCCTTACTAATGAGTTACTCTTCCCTTTTATAGGGAGAGTTCAAACAAAAACAATTACCAAAATATCTTGAACTACTACAATTGTTTAAGATACTCAACTGTGTGAGCATGCTAATGGAATAACAGTCTTAATGATTACATTACAAATTTTGATTCCTTATTGAAAATAAAATATTTACAAAATTGAAAAATGACAATGGTATGTCATTATTTCCAAATAAAAAAAATCTTCAGCATTGGCTCTCTTGATCTCTCGAAGTGGGTCCATGCTCCACTATCGAGACTCATGGTGGATTAACCAACATATCACATCTTTTCCATAGGACTAGATTTTGTGTGGAAGTGTGAATAAGAGCATTGTAGTCCATCCTTAAACTTGCAAGCTTAGTCTAATTTGGTCTAGCCATGAATAAGGTCTTCATAAGCCACAACAACTATAAATCTGTCTGTAGATAGTTTACTATGGTCCTTCCCTTGAGAGTGTAGTCTTTTCATGTGATGGGTCTACCTTTCTCTTGGCCTTAACTAGTAATTGTTCATATTTCTCCCATGGTAGTGGATTTCCTTGGAAATCCCAACAGCTTGGAAATCCTGCTCTATTTCTTTGGTAAAAATTAGAGTTAGATGGTGCAACCAATTTTTCCAACTCATTCACAAACTCTTCAGCCCTATCCATTTCTTCCTTCTTATAGATCACTTTGTTAATTTCCATGATCACACTTGTTCTGTCAATGATTTCCATTTCCCTCAACTCATCAGTTGATTTCTCACTGAGGTGCTTGATAACTTTCTTAGTTGTGATGACATTCTTAACATCCTCCTCCTTGGACAACACAATAGAGAATTCAGTGGTCTTTACTGCAACTTTCTTCTTTGCAACTAATTTGAAGTGTTCCCATATCTTCTTTATTTTAGACATGATATCATCCCATATTATTTTTCTAGCCTCAACGAGGGACATGTTTCCCTTAAACATGTTCTTTAGTCCTTTGATATCATATTATGCCATCTGATACTTTTTGTTAATTTTTTCCACACTTTCTTGGGTGGAATTAAGTTGTTTCCCGTTGTTTTCCAACATGAACTTGATGTTTTCCAAGTTAATCTAGATCTTCTTAAGATCACTCTTTGACAATTGTAGATATGTGTAAGCCTTGGTTAACTTCTCAGTGGGGTTTTGTGGGTTGTCTAGCACAACCAAAACACATGTGGGAATCAATATTTTGTTTCACCTTTGATACCTTTAGTTTGAGAGCTACCACCTCCTTATTTCTTTCTATCAATTCTTTGGCTACGATTTCCTTCTCATTTTCAACTTGAGCCAACTCTTTGATTGGTACATATTCAAAAACTGGGATATTAAGTTTTTGCATCGGTGACTATATTTCTGACTATGACCCCTTGATGATAACATCTATGGGATCCTTATCACTTGGATCCACCTCCAAATTGATAATTATATCCTTGTAGCCTTGATTTTGGAGCTGGAGGGCTCTTGAGTTAGCCTTCTCCTACTTTATCTTGGTAGTTTCCTTCTCCAAAAACTTCTCAACCTTGCTGGTGGTCAGTGCCTCTTTACTAAGCTCACTATAGATCATCTTCCCTGCCTTCCCATGTAAATTGATTTTATCTTGCAAGGGGACACTATTCATGTCTATAGAAAAGTCCATTATTCTAAATTATGGCCCAGAAGGGAGGGACCAAACTAAAGGGTGATACAAGGAAAATTTCATCTGATTTCTTTCCTAGTCCACGATAGCCAAGAATCTAGTCTGATATGGAACTAAATGGGATGCCAACTATGACAACATATCATCCCTAAATTTATTTTTCCTCTCCTTTTTTAGCTTCCCTTCCTCCCATTTAGGGCTTGCTACTATGTGCTTCCAGTTGAACTCACAATGGCTACCTCAGTTGAAATGGAGGTGGTAACTTGTTGGGGATCCTCTAAATGCACCTAAAAGAATAGTTGGTCTAGGTTCTTCTTGGTCAATTTGACCTCAATCTCCTATGTCTTCTCCTATAGCTTTGCTTTCTTGTTGGAGGATGCATCCTCCATCTCAGTATCTCCTGCCTCATCAATACCCCTCTTCTGAGATTTTTCCTTTGTTCTTGGTATCTTGACTTCCATATCTGTATTTATGGGCCATGAATCAAGATTAGCCTTCCATATCTGTATTTATGGGCCATGAATCATGATTAACTTTCCATTCTAATTCTGGTTTATATTTGTGTTCATAGGTGGAGGCATTAATCTCTTTCCTGTTGAAGAATGTAACTAGGTTCGGTCTTTGTAAATTGTATTTGAGAAATGTATTTATCAAAAGAAAGAAAAATAATAATAATTATTATTATTAATATAACTTATTAAAGCATGGGTTTCATGCTTGGTTCATCATGTTTTAAGTTAAATTCCCCATTGAGGACTTCTAGGATTTATGTTGAGTCATTAGAGTACTTTTCCATTTAAAGAGACCCTTCTTGGGATTTTGATCATGTAAAAAGGTTTATTATTGAGTCAAATAAGTCATTTGTCACCTCCACACCAAGTTGGCCTCAAGGAGATCAAGTCGACCTCAAATAGGGTAATTGGACCTCACCAAAAGGGTACATATACAAGCATTTCAAATTCATTTGGAGCACTCACTCTCACTCAAGTTCGATATCCAAGAAGAAGAGCAGAAAAAGTGCAAAGTTGTTGGAAGAAGGAAGTTCAGAGTTTCTGGGTTTGTCTCTCTCTCACTCGTGTGAATTTACTGGGATATATGCTAGAAGGACAAAGATACTATTGGGACGAAGTCATTGTTGGGCTAACTGTTGGGTCGAAGATTTTGCTGGGTTGTAGATAGGTTGAAGTTATGCTAGATCGAAGTTGTGTTGCTTCTGCAAGTTGTTGATGCTAGGTCGAAGTTATTATTGATAGGGATATCATCTACAGAAGGAAGAAAGGGTTTACTTGGTGTGGAGGAATTTTGTGTCTAGGTTAAGAGTTTTGGATTATCTTGTGAAGTTATTAAGGAAGAGCTGTTGACTGGGTTTTCCCCTAGATAGAGGTTTTTCCATGGTTGTCAGCCTACATATGGTGTCATTGATATTCATGCTATAGTTTTGGTAATTTATTGATGAAATAAGATAAAATAAGCCTCACAAGAAAGTTAATAAGAACATATCACACAAGTAATTATGCCTGAAGATCTATTGAAAAGAGAATAAGGAGTAATTTAATAATTTGAATAAGGGTCCTCAAGAAAAGGGATCATATAAGGAGAGAAGCCTACTATCCTCAAGAACCATGTCTAACTCATTGAAAGGAGAAAATAAATCAGAAGGAGCCTCCAATTACAGGGCATGAAAAAAGAGGATATGTCTCATCCTCATGAAGAATAAAGGTTTGGATCTAGTCAAAGGAAAATTAAAGAAGCCTACACATGAATAAAGTGAAGCACAGAAAGCAAATTTTAGAGAAGAAAATATCTGGAAGGATACCTCTACATGAACACTTATGGAATGCTTGTAGTAAAAAGGAAAGAATTTCTCTAGTAAGCAACAATGAGAATGAAGAAGAGAAAGTTTCAAATGCCTATTCTGCTTATCACAAGAAAAAAGGATCATTCAAGAATTCCAAAGGGTTTAGAAGGAAGATATACCTATCTAAAATTTAATGCTACAATTGTGACAATATGGGTCACTACAAAAGTGATTGTCTTGTGAATCTGAGAAATAAGAAGAGAGAAAGGGAACATGCAAATGTTCCTGATGAAGGACCACCTAAGAAGAACAAGAGGGAAGAATCTAATGTAAAATACTTATTTTCCAGGGACTCCTAGGGAATATATCCTTCTACTCTAAGTTTTTGATTTTTTTTTTTTAATCTTGATGCTTAATACTTATAGGTTTAACATGCTTTGGAAAAACATTGTTGAATTGTTTTGTTAAATTTATAGGTACCCCTCGAGATTATATTAAGAGGGGATCATCACCATTTTCCAAAGATAAGTATCTTACTTATTGTATTATCTTTCATATTTGGTTTTCCTTTTATTATCTAGATGTGTTTAGACTATATGCTAATAACATTTCTTTTGTATTTTCCTTATTTAGGAAAAGCTTGCTAATATGCAAGTAGCACAAGCTTTACATTATGCAAATAGAGAAGTACCTTTCATTCATGCAATTAGCATAGCCTTTACATTCCTGCAACTAGGGTTAGACTTTACATTTTATGAATGAAATTTTCCATTTCTTCAAGTAGAGCAATTATTTTCATTCTTGCAGATAGAATGGAACTTTATTTTTCATGCAATTCCCTTCCTTGAGCTAGCTAGAAAAGTTGTCTTTGCATGCCTTGATCTGGTCCATTGCTTGAAGGTGGCATGAGTAGAGCTTGACCTATTGTACATACAACACTAACACCTCTTAAGTTTGTATGAACCTTGGGTTGATAATTAAATTTGGTAGCCTTGGGAGCCTCAACAATCTTGTTGTGAGACTTGGGCTCACTACCTTAGATCAATAATTGGATTTTTTATGCATATGTCTTGTAAGTGATTTATTATTGAAAATTTCTGATTTTATATCTAATGTATGGAATAAATTGATGATCTATGTTTTTCTTTTGTACCCTAATTCATTGAATATCAATGGTATGGATGATGGGTCTCATTATTGCATGCATTACTCATTGTATGATATGTGAATGAAAATCCCCTTGGTGAATCTTGCATTAGCTCTCCCATGTGAATTTTGATCCCTCACAAAAGTAATAGTTAGGGTTCTTTAGCTAGAGTATCAAAATTTCCTTAATCCTTTGCATGTTTTAGCCATTCTTAAGAACCCATAGAATCCATAAACCCTAGAAATAGACACTGCCCATGTATTGTTGGTGATTAAATCATCTTTTATCCACAAATTAAATTTCTCTCTCTCGTTTCTCTAATTTGGCCCTCTTAAGGCCAAGTGGCCCAATTATGGCTTTGTGAAAATAAGCTACGAAGGGGAATTTTTGGTCTTGGAAGGTTTCAACAAAAGGACTCATAGTGATTGCCTCAAATCATTTCTCTTGGTGACAATTCCATTTTCATCCATAATTTCTCTTTCCCTAGTTATTTTCCCTATGATAAGACCTTAGTTCGGTTAAAGCTTCAACATGAGGGCTTATCTAAGGTTTCATGTGCTTTTGTTGTGCTAGTACTCATTGTTGGGAACCTTTTCTTCACACCTTGACCTTGGGACATTCCTTTTTCCACTCTATTACTCAAACTCTGGGTCTAGTATGCCCTAGTTTGGCTTGTCTAAGGGAAGTGCTTTATCTCTCCTTCATCGCTTGAGCCCATGGACAATTTTAGGGGCTAATATTTGCAAGTGGGCTAATTTTCCATGAATTTTTCAAAATAAATATTCTCCAATTTCCATTTTTTATAAAAATGATTCCCAAATTTTACAATATAAAATTATTTTACCTTAAAAATTGCTAACATTATATAGAGAGTATATATACAATCATTATAAATTTGAATAATTTTACAAATATATCAACAAACATTTCATAGTTTGCATATTAGGGACTAGTGAAGATAATTTTTTGTCCTTAGAATTTTCCTTGCTTGGGCCTTGTCCTTAAGTGTTGGCTGTGGAGCCTGATTATCTTCTTTATTCAAAGGTATCGTCACATTGGACCCCATTTCATAATGTGGTGGCAACGCCACCCATTTATATGCGCTGCCACGAGGGGCCATCAGGTGGGGGGGAGGGGGGGGGGGGGGGCGATGATTCTTTAGAGGCCCCCCCCACCCCCCTTGGTGGGGGATCGGGGGTAGTGTCCCCGAAGCTAAAAACAGATGTAAAATTGCCTTGTAAAATGTTGTAATTTCGTAGTCCAGTTGGGTCGTTCATTAGGCGGAAATATGACGGTAGAAATTATGTTTAATTTAGGGTTTTTCCCCAGAAGGCAATCCCTCACTATATATGAGGGAATTATATTGCAGCTATGTAGATGTGTATTTTGAGTGAGAAAGAGAGAGAATATTGTGTGAGAACGAAGAGGGAATTATAGTGGATCTATTGTAGGTTGTATCTCTTCATTTTGCTAGATAATATAAAAGGAAGGACTAACTATTTCTTAGTGGACGTAGCCCAAATTGGGTGAACCATGTATATCTGTGTCTCTCTTGTTTTATGCATTTTCTGTGTTTATATTTCTGCAATATTTTATGTGTTCCATTTCTCTGTAATATATAATTTTCTAACATTA
This sequence comes from Pinus taeda, assembly GCA_000404065.3. NCBI lineage: Eukaryota > Viridiplantae > Streptophyta > Pinopsida > Pinales > Pinaceae > Pinus > Pinus taeda. The sequence goes on from APFE030415213.1 coordinate 49,947, forward strand.
AGTTGACTCCTCCCTTAGAAGCTTATTGTGCCACCTTATACCTTTAATCCTAGAACATCTCTTAGGTGAAATATATACTAGGATGCCTCCCATTGGTGAAAATTCATAAAGAATAGGGGTTTGTAGCTGTGATGATAGTGGGCTACTAGCTTACTATTTTCACTTGGTCTTACTATTGACTTGTAGGGTTACCCTCTACAAGGCCTGTTAGATTTTGTGGCAACATTTTTGGCATTGTTACTAGGGAAGAAGTGATTCTACCTCCTTGTGATTTGAAGCTTTAAGATTCATTCCTTTGAAGAAGAAAATATCAATTGACAATATAGATCCTCTTATGGCCACTCCTACTTCAAACCATAGCCCATCCCCTATCAGTTCTTCATACATGACCATAGATCCAAGAAGGAGAAAAGTCACTAAGAAAAATACTAAAGTGGGTACTTACTCTATCAATCCAAATAAGCTTGTGTTTAGGAAAATATTTCCTAATAATCCCCCCCCTAACATATCCATGGACAGGCCTTGGATTATCACTACTTTTAGGTCTTTGGATTTGAGTGGACATCTAGATGCTCCTCACCCTTTACCTAATAGATATCAAGAATGGATCCCCAAATTCAATGGTATTGATGTTACTACTGCTAAAAACCATATTCATAATTTCTATTTGGTAGTGTGTGCTAGGTTTATAACACAAGAATATGTTGTCAGGATGTTAATCGCCCTATGACTTGATAGAGATGCTAGATACTAGTATCTCATCTTTCCCCAAGGAAGAATCCCTTATTGGGATACATTCCACAAGGAATTCAAGAAGAGGTGAGATACAAAGTTAGATGGAGGTTTATGCCTTTGATAGATTCCTAGTTGCAATAAAAAATGATAAGGAAACTGTAAAGAAATTCACTCAAAGGTTTGATAACCTCCTTAGGGAATGTTGATTTGGTTAGCATCGGATGTGCTCTAGCCATGAAATTTGTTGGAGAGGCTTTAAAACATGATATCTCCCAAACCCAGAATCGTTTGGAGAAATTCCACCTGGATGAGGAGTTAGTAAAATAGATAATATTTTTAATGGGTTCCTAAGTCTAAACTTAGGAAAATTAAAATATTAATGTGTATTAATAAAATATGGGTGAGAAAGTTCTAAGTGATGAGGATCAAGCTATTTCTAATATTAGCCATTAAATAGGGACTTAATCTCAGCTATTGAAGACTCAACAGGAAAAGTATAAGAGGAGGCTTGAGGGTTAATTGGAGATACACCAAGTGATCAAAGAATTCGATTTTTTGGGGTGAGATTTGCTGAGGAAATTGAGTTAGTGATCGGAGTTGCAGTGAGAGGTAGTTCAGCAAGGGATTTTCATCTGAGGTTGAAGAATACATAGTAGACAGGAAACACAGAGGCCGAAGAGATAACATAGAGGCCGAAGAGCTGATGCAGAGGACGCAGAAGGCTGACACAGGTGACACAAAATCCGTAGAGGCTGACACTGGGCCTTAGAGGCAGTGCTAGGGAGATTTTGTGGGGCAGAATAGGAGAAGATCAATAGATTCTAAGTCAGGAGAGGGTGATACATCTCCTAGGGGAGTGATTCAGTTCCAAAGTAGTGCTTGGAGCAGCTTTTGCTGTCCAACATAGGGAACAACAAGAATCGTTGTGGGATTCGATCATCTGTTTGCTTATTTTTTGGAATATGTCTCCAGATAGAGGTACTACTGCCAAGGGTATTCTTTTTTGGATGGGACATTTCTGGCACCCTAAGTTGTATTCACAAATCTGTTTAATAATACAAACCCTCTATATGCGGCACCGATTTTCCCAAATTGGGTTTTTTCGGGGACAATTGTCCAAAAATAACAATGTCCCTTGTGTTATTGTCTCAATTTATTTCAATGCATGATCTATAAATTTGTGAAGTTTGCAATAGTATTTACTTCAATGTTTATGCAACTAAATAACTTGTTAATGTAAAGAACAAGTAGGAGATTGTAAACTAGTAATTGTAGTAGGGGTTTCTGATGTGTTAGATTCAGGAATTTTCATTGGGAAGTCCCTAATATATTTTGGCCCTCTGATGTTGCCATCCTTGATAGATATATCAAGGCTCTTTATATAAATTTGACTTATGCTCTCATAGATAAGAACCATAAAAATTTGGTTGAGGTAAAGAATATTGATGTTCAGGTTCAAAAAAATTTGAATGTTACATGAATTGATATGTTAAACTAACCTAGAGTCAATATTGAACCCAAGGAAAAGTTGAGTTCTTAAGGTGACCCCGTTATGCAAGCCTTTTCCAAAAAAATGGATAAGTTCACCACTTAAACCATGTACGGTCAAAAGGCTCTCATGAATAGAATGGTCTTAATATAAAGGGAGCAGGGATCTAGGCCTAATTTTCCTCGTAAGAGCCAATTTAATAAGGGAAAACCTTGGTTAGAAATATAACCAAGGGAGACTATGCCATGCAACAAAATGATCCAAACACTCTTGCCCCAACCAAATTGGTTGGACAAGTCGGGATACCTTGGTATAAATATTCTGAGCATCATGAAGAGGATGGTCTTTATGAGCATGAATAAGAGGGGGACAATATAGAGGACTTGAATGTAGTAAATGAGAGTCATCCTTTCAATATCTTGCTTGGGGATACTTACTTCCACCCAGAGCATAGCCAAATTCAAAATGATACTAACCAAGTTGAAGATGAGTTGGTTGTTGAAAATAGTGGAAGATTTAAAGGTATTCAATACTCTAGTAGGAATAATAACCAAGTCCAAGCAAGCTCTAGTTTCAGTAACCCATCTCAAGGGAAGGATAATCCATGAGGACAACCACAAAATAAACCAAATTCAAAACCCAAGAATGATGAGATTGAACGAGATGTTGATATGGGTAATTTTTTGGCTAAGGTTAATGAGTAAGTCCCCCTTAGAGAGATGACTAAGCTTCCTCCCCATAGGAGGAAAATTAGAAGGGATTTAGGTTTTGAAGATTAGCCCTATGATCTTCATGTTATATTAGAAAATATGCGCTTTGAAAAGAAACATGGGGGGTCATAATCCATTCGTATTGTCCTTGGTGATTAATAATATTATACTTTACAATTTCATGTTTTACTCAAGCGATTCCGCTAATGTCATTCCATTAAAGGTCACGCATCAATTATAAATGGATATCACTAGTCCATATAAGAATGTACGTGGTTTGGATTCCCTGTCTATTCCTATCAATGGCTTTGTTAAATATCTTAAAGTGACTTTAAAATCTAACAAGGACATATTTGTATTAATGGATATTGTATTCATTGATGTGCCTTATGTACAGGGCATGTTGTTATCAAGGAAATGGTGTGCTTCAATTAGTCAACAATTGCAAATGAACCTATCATATGCCATCATTCCTGAGCCTAATGGGACCTTGTATGTCCTTTATAGGGAGCCCCATTTTCCTAATCATGTGGAAGGCATTGAACCCTTCCCCTTCCCTTCCCATCATATCCATGAGACCAAGATTACAAGCCTAAATATGATGAATCAAAACCCTCCTAGTGGACCTTTAAGACCAATCAAGCCTCATGCTTCTCAAGAAGTCTGTCACATCAATAAGCCTAACTCAAGGATGACCATTCCCACGAAGAAATTAATACAAAAAAAAAGATGCACTACCAAGTGGGTGATTTAATTTTGGTTAATAAAGACCTAATTCCTTTCAATATACATGGGAAAGTAGGTGTAGGTTACTTCTATATTGCTAAACTTGATGGTGAAATTTTCCCTTCTTTGGTGAAAGGGAGTTGCCTCATCTTCTTTAATGTAAATTGGCATTCACATGTCATGCATAGTAGTGTAGTTGCATTTCATATTGTGTGAGAATTATAATATCATTCATATCATGTATCATGCTAGAATATATTGCATTTAGAGTATATTTTATTTTTTGTACGGATTTATACTTTCATATAAGACATGGATGATACCCTACACCCAATGCACATGCTCCCAAACAAGTTTATTGCAATGTAGATATTATAGGTCTGTGACACCAAGGATTGCAAGAACTCTCATGAACACCTCATTCAAGAATATGGATCATGCACTCTATGATGAGCCCATGTCCCCAAGTTGGAGCCAGATGTTACCCATGAAAATGGTTAACCCTATAGGAGAAAAATTTTCTCATATTCTTCACATCCATCTAGCCATCCATGAAACCCTTAATAACCACCACTAGTCGATTACATGTCATTATATCATTTCCACCTACACTAGCCATATGATTCTCATCCATCCGACATGAGCACATGGATGAAGGTGGGCTTCTAATCAAAAGGTTCTTTATTCATTTTGCAATCAGGTTCTTATGCTTGTTTATATTTGGGAATTTGATATGGATTATGGGATGACCTAGAAGGAGGGTTTTTGACCCTGATCTTGTTCCCTCACCTTAAAAGGGGGTTTATCTTCGATCCTAATCCATTAGGACCTCCCCTAATGGCCCAATGGGTATAAAAGAGGAATTACTATGGAAGTGACGATTTAGATAGCATAGTTCCATCTATCCCTTTTCCATACTTAGCAATTTTTGTTATAAATTAAAAGCTCTTATCTCACATGCATTCTTCTGGTTCAATTGACCATTGTTTTTTGGGGATTCGGTAGCCATGCATCCTCCTACCTGGGTAGGGTCTAAAAATTTTCCCTCAGAGGTTAATGCAACTAAAATACAAATAAAGATCATATCATGGCCACAAAACAAAATCAGAAGAGAGGATATAAAAAAGCAAATGATGTTCAAGACATACAAATTAGCATCAGGTAAAAATCCTATCATGAGCTCTACCTCACTCTCTATCTACATTGCTTGATTCATGTGCACATATTTCCATATTACATCATATAAGGAACCCTTACATCTCCCAACCCCAAATGAGCAAATGAAATGACTCATCCTTGAAGGGTAATACCACTATAATATCATTCAAATCAAGCTTTAACCCTTAGAGCTACAAGTCGTAATACAAAAAAAATCAATCAAAAGTAGAAGGCACACAAGAGGGGTAGAATAAAAAAGGTTGAGTTGGTAACTCATGCCTCCATGATTGCTCCCTCCTCACATCTATACACTCAAGATGTGTATCCCCCTTATGTTGGTCCCTTTGACGATGGCACATGACCATGGAGTCTTCTCCCCTCCGTGCCATCATTATTATTCACTAACACCTATCAATTGAAGGGTGGACCAAGGAAATGTTACTTCCCCTTACGGGCTAGAAACACCTGATAGGATTGTCCTTTAGCCATGAATACTTAAGGATGAAACATTATTGAAAGCTCAAGGCCTTTATTTTTGAAGGGAATCCTTATTTCAAATATTAATTATCCCATCACATTCAAGATCGGTTCACTTATATGCAATTATGATTATTATCCTTAATCACTGGTTTCTTTCACTAGACTTAATGTTGTGATTGTTAAGTCGTTTATAAACCCATGTCATGGGCACCTTACCCATAGGTGCCCAGACCATTACAGAAGTATATTGACACCCACAGGTGAAGCGTTGAGGTCCTTGGGATCTGAGAAGTAGTATCACATCACAAATGACCCTAGGTCCCTTTTTGCACCCAGGACATTCTGCCACTTTGCACTATATTTGATTATTCTCTAGGATGATACACTTGGACACATCATGCCCTCAGGTTATCCTTAGTGCCATGTAAGGAATTTCAATTGCTTTAGGGCCTATATGAGGATGGTCTCACCTTCAGAGGCCTGGGAGGGATAGTAGCACTTGGAAATCCCTCAAAGTTGGAGAAAAGTTGTACACTTTTTCACAATTGGAGACCCAAGAGAACATTTTATGGTGCCCCAACAAGATTTTGGGGACCACATGAATCCAATGAAGGAAATTTGAGGGCAAAACCTCAAATTATGATTTTAGTATTATGCTACATCAAATTTGGCACCTTGTAGCATCAACACTTAGTTTGAAGTTTCCTTCATGGATGACATCAGCCCTAGAGGCCTCACAATTAACACGTGTGGGATTTTTTCGGCATTTATGTTGAGAGCTATTGGGTTGGATTGTAACCCAACAAACTATTGTTATTTAACTTGTCATAAAGGGGATCTTAGGTTAAATTAGAACTCATTCTCCTCATGTAAATAGAGGAGAGGACTTTCATTTCTAATCATCATCACGTGTGATAATTCATCCTCTCTTGGAGAATTTTGGCATTCTTATACCTTTGGAGAGGTTTGATCTATGAAGAATTTTATGTATTGGAGCTACATTATTGTCTTTGGGGAATTTTCCTTAGACCAATAATTGGATTGTTCATGCTTATTGTCTTGTAAGTCATTTATTATTGAAAATTTCTAATTTTATGTCTAGTGTGTGGAATAAATAGATGATCTAGGTTTTTCTGTTGTGCCCTAATTTGTCGAATATAAATTGTATGGAATCTAGGATTATTGCATGCATTATAATTGTATATTATGTGAATGACAATCGCCATGGAAAATATTACAAAAACTCTCCCAAGTGAATTTTGATCCCTCACAAACGTAATAACTAGGGTTTTATTGCTAAGGCATCAAAATATCCTTACTCCTTTGCAAGTTTTAGCCATTATTAAGAATACATAGACTCCATCAACCCTCTGAATAAATATTATCCATGTCTTGTTGGTGATCAAGTCATATTTTATCCACAAATTAAATTTCTCCCTTCTTTCTCAAATTAGGCCCTTTAAAAGGCCAAGTGACCTAATTAGGGCTTTGTGTCAATTAGTTGGCAAAGGGGAATTTTTGGTCTTGGAAAGTTTCAATAACAAGGGTTGTAGTAGTTTCCTCAAAATAAATCACCTTAATGGCAATGCTTTCCATTTTGATCCATAATTTCTCTTTTTTTAGTTATTTTCCTTAAGATAAAACCCTACTTTGGTTAAAGCTTCAACTTGAGGGCTTATTGAAGATTTCACATTATTTTTTTATGCCAATCCTCATTATTGGGAACCTTTTATTTACAACTTGACCTCAAGAAATTCCTTTTTCAATGCTATTACTTAAACCCTAGGTCTAATGTGCCCTAATTTTGCTTGTCCAAGGGAATCTTACCTCTCCTTCATCACTTGAGCCTTGTCCTTAAGTTCAACCCTCCCTTAGAAACATGTTGTGTCACCTTATACCTTTAAGCCTATAAAATATCTTAGGTGACCTATATAACAAGACTCCTCCCATTGGTTAAAATCCATAAATAACAAGGGGTAATAGTTGTAGTGACAATGGCTTACTACCTTATTGTCATCACCTGGCCTATTGATTGCCTTGTAGGACACCCCTCTACGAGGCTTGTTATATTTTGTGGAAAAATACTCCTACATTATGCATCAAATGAAAGCAAATCATTAAAGTAAAAGGTGCATTAGAGGAATGGAAAGAGCAAACTAAGGAAAGTTGTAACTCATGCCACCACAATTTCTCCCTCCTTACATCATTACACTCGAGATTTTGAACCCCCCATTAGCTTGTCTCATGGGTGTGACAAATTCCTTGAATTTTGTCCCACTTTATGACCACAATATCACATAAACCTATGGATTGTTGGGATAGCATGAGACATGTCACTCCCCTTGGGGAATGGAAGCACCTAATAGCGTTTTTGATTTAATCATCACTAACATAAGTGAGCCAACTTATTTATAGATCCTAATATAGTTAGACATTTGAAGGTGATTTTTTGTGAAGTATACTTGTGCCACTAACATTAGATATGGTTCACTATGTTTGTTTAATGTTTTCATGTCCCTAATGAAGATTATCACACTTAATCTTGATAGGTTTTGTTTAGGTGGTTTCACAAATGTAATAGAAACCCCTTAAGGGATAGTTTTATTATTATTTAGCACCTTCCAATGGACGCGTTTCCCTATTCTTATGGCTAGACCTAACTTTGTGGCCCCAACATTATCCCTCCAAAGATAAGAGTTGATCCTTCAGTGACTTCCACATTATACTACACCTCTTGATGAGACTCCAAATTTTAAAACATTGATCTTTAAAGAATACATGTTAGACTATTTGATGATGTGTATAGAGGGACCCATGACAGCCCTAGGCTAGCCTTGACCTTGTTTGATTGATGGTACATTGTTCTGAATCCCATATGAGGATGGTTATCATTGAGATGATTTCAAAGGGTTGTCACATCCCTCTTTGATTCCAACACATTCCCTTAGAGGTTCCATGTCACTTCCACATGCATAAAAAGGGTGATGTAGGACCTGTTTTGGATGACATCAAAGTGGAGGAGGCACCTTTTGGAGAGGTATACATGCACTTTGGTATTTTCTTGAAGTGAAGAGAACTATTGGACCCCTACCTCAATTTCTTGATGCCTTATTACCTATTTTGGAGGATGATGTCATGTGGATACCATTTCTCTCCCACACATGTAGGTTATTTTTTGAATTTTGTTATGTTTTAAAACCATTTCAAGGTCAACTTGTGGCATTTGACTGAGTTGAATCCTCAAGTGAACATTTCTAGGGATTTTGCTTGTAAAATTAGTGAAATAATACGTTTTAACTCATACAAATAGAAGGGAGTCTTAGTCACTCATTCACCAACATTCATCCTCACACCTCTCTTTGCAAGTGCACACTAGCTCTTGTCTTCTTTTATACTTGGATGCAATGTGATTCTATGTAGTGAATTGGTCTTTGAGAAGGATTTTTTATTAAGGACGGTTTCTTGGGATTGATTAAAAATATTCTTGTGGAAATTTTGTGATTTTGTTGCATATTTTCTATATTTTTCATGTTATGCTATGTGAATTATGGTTTCTTTATGTGCCATGTATGAAATTTCTATATTTATCCTAAAATATTAATTTCTTATGCTATGTAAATTTGATTTCCTTTAATCCTCTAAGAGAACTTTGAATTATGCATCTCTTGAATTTAAAATCCCCCTATTAAGGAAGCCACTGTGATTTGTAATAAGAGGATTTATCCTTCTCACCCTCTTTATCAAGGTTGTCTCCATCAAATTTTCCCTAAGTAATTCCATTGCCCATTTATATCAAGGCACTAGTCTAGGTGGTGGTGATAAATCTCTCTTCTATGAATAATTTCTCTATTCTCTCTAAATTTATAGATGTTTAGGGTTATAGTTAGGTTTTCTTGGAAATATTTCTAAAAATTAATTCTGATTGATGTGTTATTTCCCTTTTAGTAGGGATTGCATTAAATAATTGATAATAAAAAAATTCTAACATTTACTACATTGTAAAATCCTAATTCTATGGTTGAAGTCATCATTATATTTCTATTTTATGCATGTTTCATCCATAAAAGCTCCTAAAGGAGATTGTGGATGTTCCTATGTAGATCAAGTAACTAATTTCATTCCATAGCGGGTAAGGATACTAGCTATACCTCTTCCAACCGATGGAATTGAACATCACGATGATACCAAAACCTAAAAACTTCATATCTAATTGATAATAATGATCCTTTGTTGATTTATCATTGCAAGACTATTTCTTCCAGCTATTATATGACATTACATGCCATAAATGTCTCAAACCCTAACTTATAATATCTCTATAATTGGTTTAAGGACGGATTTCTTGAACTTTGGTAAAGAATATCTTAGCCATCTTAGCTCCATCAACAACCTATCCCAATCATTAGACTTATTCATCACATTAAACCCTTCTTATTGAATATTCTTTAAGTGATTTGTATTTGAGGAAGACTTCCTTATGGTTTATTTACCTCTAAATAGCTAAAGAGAGCCTACTAAGGTAATAGTGGTGGCCAATCTCTTGTTGCCACAAGGTTTGTATCTTCCAAGTGAAGCTTTGCACTAGGCCTATTAGATTTTGCAGGAACAGACCTCCAAAGGTAGATCTTCCAAATACTCTCTGATTTTATTTTTTCCAAGTTATTTGAATAGTATTTGAAGCATAAAATCCATCCCAATATTGTTGGGATTAAAAATTAGTAAGGACTGAAATTTGGATTATCATCTTAGTGAGACTTTGACCCCAAATTTGGATATCTCAAGGAATACTTGGTGCCTTGAGGTGATTTCAGGATCATTGAAAGTTATGTTAGCGTATTAATTCCCCCAACCTATAGTAACACTTCATTTGGATATTTTTTTGCTTGTGGTTGGCCTAAAAGTGGGCCCTATTTTTTTCTACATAAAATAAGACTTACAAATCCAGAACAACAAGCAAAATATTTTTTACAATGTATACTAAATGAAAAATCAAGGTTAATCAACTCCTAATTGGTAAGGACTATCTTGCACTCAATTTGGTGCATTTTCAAGGTTTTATTCATTGTCTTATTTTAATTGCTGATATGTTATTTTATTTTTTAGAATATAATTTTCAAATTGGTAATCATTTAAACTAAATCCTAGAATCTATCACCCAATATATATTTAGAGGCATTGGTATGTTGCTCTTGTGCTAGTGTTTCATTTGTGTAGGGAACCCTCACCATGGTATTTTAGGAGTCAACCTAAAGAGTGGGTACTCATGTCGAGGTGATAGTGGGAACTTGTCATGTGTGGTGCCATTCTAGCATCTTACCATACCTTTGCAATGTAACTAATCAATGTGGTAACAAGGAACAAAGTTAAAATTCTAAGCCCTAATATATGGGCCTTTCAAAATATTGGAGTAATCGGGAAAAAATGCTTACAAATTTACTCTTCCAACTTATATTTGCATTTACTCAGTAATAAATGTAGGGGATATAAAACTCTACAAAACGCCCATTCCTAATGAGGATGAATAGGGATAAACCTTATCCTTCATTGAATATTTTGGAGACCAAAAGCCTCTCAAAATGGATCTACACGTACCATGTGAATTTATTCATGCTCTATATGGAAGAGATTAGAATTTTAGACATTTCAAAGATAGCGCTGAATTTCTCAAATTTGAGTTAACTATTTTTGTTGCATTTTCAAATGCCTAAACAATGTTTTCTATGTGTAGTGTTGAATGAATATTGTTTTAAGTATGCTTCATCCAAGGTGGAAATTTTCCTCACATTGATATATTTCCAATCTTGCACTTTAAAGGAGTTCATAAGCAAAAGTTATGACCCTTACATGGTAATGATCCAAGTATTCTTGAAGTATCCAAGTGGTAATCATATTAGCTCTATACATTTAAAATAGGGGGAATTGATCATGTGTGGAAATCGTCTAGTGACTTTAAAAACAACATGGATGTTCCATGAGGACTCAAAATTCTAAACCTAACCCGAATTCTATCTATAAAAAACCTAGAAAAATGGATAAAAGGGGTACCTTTTTTCAATAGTTCTTAATTGTTCCATAGTGTAAGTATGAGTGTCGAAGATATATTAATAGAGAAGAGATATGGAATCATATTGTAGAGGACTATAGAATACCATATTGTCTCATAGATTCATAGTAAGTTTGGGAAAAATTATAATCTATAATGTAATCTCCATAATGTAAGAAGATGGAAGGTATTATCCTTAATTGAATGTTTGTTTTCCTATATGGGGTTCTAGTGTGAATATATGTATTCCATTATGTGTTTTTTATATTCTAGCATATTTTGTATGCCATACTATTTTAATCTCTGAATGGTTTTCTTTTACTTATATTAAATCATGAAAAAATATAAAAAGATATATGCATGGTCTTGTAATATTTTTAAGTTTAGATTTGTTTTGACAATATGACCATTGGGAATGTCTAGTGTAGTGTAAAAAATCAAGGTATGATACAGGATAAATATTAATGCAAGGGGGGAGACCAGTCTACAAAGAGGTGGAGATTTTACATGGAACACTATTGAATTACCTTACATAAGACAAGGATATTTATGCCTTGCTTCAAGTAGTGAAGAAATGGGAGCCTTATCTATTAGGTAAAGAAATAATCCTCCATATTAATCACCAACTTTTAAAATATGTACATGCCCAACAAAAGATCCAAAAAATAAGATATAAATAGATTGGATTTCTACAACAATTTCATCCAGTGACAAAATACAAGAAGGGAACAAACAAGAAGTTGGCTAATCTTCTATATGGAGATATAACACAAAAATCTAGTTCTAGGAGTTCATTATATGCATGGATTCATCCACCCTTGAAGCATACAAATAAGAGTATGCAAAAGATGAAGATTTTAAGGGGTTGTGCCAATATTTGCAATGACAAAAAGAACAAGAAAATGTCAATTACCTCCAGGATGGATTACTCTACAACATGGGGAATTTTTTTTTTAAACATGGAGTAAAACCTTGTTTAAGGGGTTGTGTCAATATTTATGATGAAAACAAGAACAAGAAAATTTTGATTACCTCCAAGATGGACTGCTTTACAACATGAAGAAGCTTTGTTTAGTTGAAGGCATAATCACAACTCCTAGGTCACTAGTCATTTTAGTGTCAATAACACTTTTTTCTACTTTGTAGGCCCAAGATACATGAAGTATTTAGTTTTATCAAAGGTTATATTTTATTTTCAATTAGTAATCCTAGTAATGAGTAAAAAATATATGGTCTACTTCCAGTCCCTATAATGCCATGGCAAAGCATATCAATGGACCTTGTTGGGGTTTAGTTGAGGAAAAGAAAAAGGGCATGACTACATGTATGTGGTAGTAGATAGGTTTATAGTAAAATGTGTGATTTCATGGTTGTAAGAATAAAATCAAAGCATAGGGTGTTGCAAACTTTTAATCATGTTCAGATTGGGATTTCAAGGAGCATCATTTTTAAGAGGAACTAGATTCCTTAATGTATTTTAGACTTCATTGTGAGAAAAGTTTGATACTAAACTAAAGATATTTGCATATTTTGGCTCACATGCTAATGAATGAAAAAATCTAGTGAATAAGACATTGGTTTAATGTTTGATAAGTTATAGTCAGAAGTATCCATGGAATTTGGATAAAAATTTTATACATGTACAACACTCTTATAATAGATTTGTCCATGCTTCCAATAGTAAGTCTCCTTTTGTATTTTTTTTGGATTTTTGCCACTATCTCTTGGATATTGCATAAAGTAGGGGCGAGAGCATCAAGTGATGCATTTAAGGAAAATATTTATGAATTCAAGAGAAATTAAAAATCCTTAGGAGAAATAAAAGACTAGACATGATAAACATAGCATTAAGAATATGTTCCAAATAGGACATAAAGTTTGGTTGCACCTTAATAAGAAAATCTAGAGAAAAGAATCAATGTAATGAGCAATGCGCCATTTAAGATATTGGAGCAACTAAGGCAATGGTTACAAACTCATTCTTATACCTTATATGTGCATTCACTCATTTGTAAATGTTGAGATCCTAAAAATCTATGAGCCATCCATGCTCAATTAGGATGAAGGGGGCTCAGTGTTGCTTTCCATTAAATATTTGGCACTAAATTCATATCTATAATGATCAAAGAAACAATTCCACAAAACAAAATCATAATGACTAAAAGGGGTCAATAAGAACTTTAGCAGGTAGAATTGAAAGGTTAGCTACTAGCCAAAGCCAAATTATACTCGAGAAGAATGTTGAGGAATTGTGTTCATATCCTTCAAAACTAAATATTTTGCAAGCCAAAAGCCTCCTAAAATGACGAGGAAGGATCCAAAAATGATATATAAAAGTGCCATATGATCATATTTATGCTCTATTTTTGGATATCATAATTTGGGACATCTCAAATATGATATTGTTTTTTTCCAAAATTTGGGTCATCAATTTCTAACATGTTGTTGAGCTAGCTACTCTCTCTTTTCTTTTTTTTGTTGTTTGGGGGGGGGGGGGGGGGGGGGGGGGGGGGGGGGGTGTGGTGGGTATGGGTGGGGGAGGGGGTTGTGTAGATGTAGGTTGTTGCAGGCTTGAGTCATAGAAGGTGATAATTTATATTATCATTGAGAAATTTGAAATACATTATTGTGCATCTTAATTAGGGTCTATATGCAAAATTTATGGCCTTAACAAGATAAAAATCCAATATTCTCTACTATCCAAGTGACAACCATGTCAATTCACCATAATTCAAATATTAAGAGCTAATAACATGTCACAAATCCAACCCTTAAGGGATAGTTCGATTGGTGATTACTGTGATAATGAATTGTCATGTAATAAGAGATTCCATTTTCAAATCCCCCAAATTTCTTGATGTTTGCGGAAGGGGCAAATATAGGCACCTAGATCTTATAGTGGTAGCAGTCAAAATCGATCTCATATCATGTGAGTATGAAACCAACCAAGTTTCTAAAAACATATCACAAATAACTAAAGCCTTCTAACAACATCATAGAGATTTCAAGCATCTTAGAGATTCCTAGAGCATTTGGAACACTATAGCTAACTATAATGCTACCCATTTAAAACTTAGCAAAATGAGAAGAAAGGGTTCATTTTTCACTGACCAATTATTGTTCCATAATATGAGTGTGAGTGTGGAGCAAATAATCAATTCCAAGAGACATGCAAAGAGATAGTAGCATAATATAGAGCATTGTAAAAGACCATAATATCACACAACTCCATAATAATCATATGTAAATTTCTAATGTATATTATAATATCCATAATATAAGATGGAAAGCATGATGCTTCATTAACTAATTTTATTTTTAAGGTAAATATTTGTATTCCATTTTTTAATTTTGCCATTATAATCTATTATGCTCATTAAAATATTCAAAATGGATTGAGAAAAAAATAATGCTCATATATAATTAAAAAAGTATATTTCAAAGGCATGTCTTTTACCAATGAAGACTTCTTCAAGATTCTTATTTCCTAAGGCCTGAGCTAAGTCATTTGAGAATCTTTGGTTATCTTATGTATTTCCATGTGCCAAAAGGGAAAAGGAACAAATTGGAAGCTTCAGATAAGAAAGGTATGTGTGTTGGTTATTGTGATAATTCAAAAGCTTATAGAATTTATGTACATGGTCAAAGAACTATAAATTTTAGAAAATCCATAATATTTGATGAAGATGCAGCTCTTAGAAAAGAAAGAATCTCCTCATCCTACCATTGTTGAAAGACAAGTTTTTAATGAAAAAGAACCTGTAGCATCTGAGTCTAAACTGGACCCTGAGAATGAGCTTGTCGATAAGCTAATAGGTTCCATGGATCCTCTAGATCCTCCAGCACATGATTCTCCTACCAGAAAGAGACCTTTATGGTTGCGAGATACCATGCAAGACGTTGAACATCATGGTTCTCCAAGAGGAACATTTAAACAAAGTAAGAAGCCAAGTCAGTTTCAAGGGTATGTTGCTGCCATGAGAAACATCATTCAGGCAGAACCATGCACCTTTGAAGAATATGCAAAACAAAAAGTATGAAAAGATGTCATGACTAAAGAATACGAGTCCATTATCCATAATGATGTTTGGGAAGTGGTTCCTAGACCTTAAGGTAAATCTATTGTCACTTCCAAATGGTTGTTTAAGATTAAACATGACGCAAATGGTAGTATTGAAAAATATAAGGCTAGATTTGTAGCTAGAGGTTTCTCTCAGAAAGAGGGAATAGATTATGATGGTATTTTTGCACCTGTAGCTCGATATACTACTATATGATCTGTTGTTTCCTTAGCTACTAGCCAGGGATGGACTCTTCACCAAAAGGATGTAAAAATTTCTTTCTTACATGGCCTCCTCAAGGAAGAGGTATTTGTGGAACAACCACAAGGTTTTGAAAAGCACAGGGAAACTCATGTATGCATAATGAAGAAAACCTTATATGGGTTGAAGTAAGATCCAAGAGCTTGCTATGCTCGCATTGATAGCTACCTGATAAAGCTTGGTTTCACAAGAAGCAATGCAAACCCAAACCTCTACCTCAAGACATTCCAAGGTAAACCTTTGATTTTGGTATTGTATGCTGATGATTTATTCTTAACAAGAGGAGAACCTCTTATCCTCCAGTGTAGGAGAGAGTTAGCTTCTGAATTCAAAATGAAAGACCTTGTTTTGATGCATTACTTTATGGGTCTAGAGGTTTGACAAAGGAAAACCTTATCTTTAGCTTTCTCTTTGGTTTGAAATTTATCTTTCTTAAGGAAAATATGTCATTAAGCTTCTTGAAATATTTTTTATGGTAGCATGTAAGTCCATGCAAACTTCTATGGAAATGAACTTCAAGAAATCATGTGGCAAAGATGCAGGACCTAGTTTGGAAAATACCACAAAATATAGATAGTTCATTGTTGCTTTGACGTTTTTGGTAAATACTAGGCCTGGCATATGCTTTGCAGTAAACACTTTAGCCAACATATGATTGATCCCTTTCATGCCCACTCAATTGCTGCAAAACATGTACCCATATACTTGCATGGAACTATCAATCTAGGATTGAAATACACTACTAAAAAGATAAGACTTCATGGATATATTGATGTTGATTGGGCTAGTAACTCTACTGATAGAAATAGCACTTATGGGTATTGCTTTAGCTTGGTATCTACCATTATATCTTGGATGAGCAGAAAGCAAAAGTATATTGCATTGAGTACAACTGAAGTTGACTACATTATTTCTAGCATGGCTAGTTGTGAGGAAGTTTGGTTGAGAAAGATTTTTGGGGAACTATTTGAGCAAGTTATAGACACAACATTTATATATTGTGACAATAAGAGTGGGATTCGTCTTGCAGAAAATCGTGCGTTTCATGACAAGTCCAAGCATATTGAGATCAAGTATCACTATATCCGGGATATGGTGCAGAGAGGAGAAGTGAAGCTCCATCACATCTCCATTGATTATTAGATAACTGACATTCTTACCAAGCCTTTACTGAAAGGAAAGTTCTTGGTTTTTAGAGAGAAACTTGGAATTATGGACGTGACCCTTTCAGGAAGTGGTCACAACTAATTGTGAACACTGAGTTTCCTTTCCCCACTGTTAGAGATCACATGATTAGGGAATGATGTTGGAAATATTCTGAGGATGAGGGACCTCTTATGTAGTGTGTGCCACAAGAGTAGGCCTCAGTATGCATCCGACCCACAGTTTGGGACATGGGAAGAGTGACCTATCTGGCCAATAGGTGTACTAGTGATACATGTCTATGTGACTTATCTAGGATACAGGTGTTCAACCACTTGACACTTGGTTATTTTTTATTCTTGTCTATGTGACTTATTTAAGTCTTGTCTATGTGGTGCATGTGTTCTATCACCTAATTTTTTGAGATGAAAATTGGTTGAGTGTAATCCTTGTCTATGCGACATGTGATGATCATTTCCTTCCCAAATTTGTGTCAAGTGGATGATTCTTCTTTAGATTACGACTTCATTGTTACAGATGTTATAGAGCAAAGTTGAACTAAGATGAATAAAAGGGATCAGAGGAAGAAAAGATATTTGATATGTTGAAAATAACAATAAGAAATGTTAAAAATAGAATCCAAAAATTCCAGTTTAATTTGTCCTTGAATTAAACTGAGAATTAAAATCGAATTCTATTGTCATAACAACTCGTAAATAGTTAATTAAGTTTAATTAACTTAAGTAGCTAAGGAATCTCGAGTTGGAATTCTTTCTGTAGTCATGTATATGTTCTCCCTAAATTTTAGGGGTCCATTATGAGTTTAATTGTGAGTTGTAATTAGATAACTCAGTTTACTGAGTTAAGTTTAGTTAAATTAGTTCCAAACTTGTTACACTGAAATTTGTCACCATGACTATCTGTAGTTAATATGGCTCAATCAATAGTCATATTATCCTCCTTGTCAAGCCTTATACCTCTGCTCTTCATGTCAAACTTCAAAAAAGAGAGAAAGTCATTAAAAATCATGTTTATCTCTGGGTACGCAGGTTCTCTCTACCTTCCCTGCGTGTACGCATCCCAAGCTCATTGTACCTGCGTACTTGTACGCTCTGTAAGTCAAGGGATGGGTGCGTACCCCTGTAAAGGTCAAAAGGCGCGAGTTTCATCTTAAAAAAGTTACTTGTGGTCGCTTCTAGAGCCTTCTAGAAGAGTGTTTGACGTGTATTGAGCGCCTCCAGATGGTTCATGCATCCCTATGATAGAGGAACTTATCCCATCAAGAGAGGAGCTACCCCATCCAAAGAGGGAGTATCCCATTGATGTTGGACCTGAATAACTTCCTCTAGAACACTATAAATACAGGCATTGGGCCAAAGGAGGGGAGGTTGAAAGCTGAACATTCCAAAGGGTAGATGCTGCTGGAATTAGGACTTCCTTGTAGAAGCTTGTGAGGAGAGATTACCATCCTTTCGTGTTTCATTTGGAAGTGGGTGAGCTTGTCAAAGTAGAGGAAAACTCTTGCTGGACCCTGGGAGGAACTTGCACAACACCAAGGCTCAGGTTGTAATGTTTCTTTTTTGTTTCCGTAATACAAATAAGTCCATTCTTCTCAATGATTTGTTGTTAATGAATTGTTTCATATACTCCTTGGTCTATATGTTGAATATGCTTTGTTTTATGGAATATTAAGGTGTTATGTAATCGTTTGATTGTTAGTGTATGCAGGTTTCAAAGTGAAAGAGGAGCTCATCCGGATCAGCGAAGCTGGACTACTACAACGAGCGTTGGACTTGAGGTAGGATCGAAAAACACTTGGTTTCTCATAGAATGATGTATGTTTAGAGAAGGATTGCTCTTAATTGTCTTGTTTGTCACTAGAGAGTCTTAGACTCCTAGGGAGGTTAGTTTTGTCCGCAAAAATAACTCTTTCCGCACGACAAAACTGTTTGTGGAACTAATAGAGAGTTAACAGTCAATTGGTGCACTAATTCATCCACTAGTGCTACTCTAATTAACTGAAGATTTCCTCATCAAAAACTCATGCATGTCAAATTAGAGAAAGACCCAATTGAGACTAGAGTGCATGGACAATGTACTATGAGTTGCATGATTATTGAGTTGTATAGATCATGCATGCAATTAGGAAATGGACCTAGTGTGGATTGTGCAGTTTTGGATGCACTGGATTCCCATTAATATGGGCTATTTAGCCATAGGAATTGCACAAGGAAATAGGAGCTTGGAGAGCAGCAAAAGAGGCTAAGGTTTGGCTTGAGATTTCTTGTGAGCTGGGAGATTGATTATACTGAGTGCTGGGATTGTTCTTGTGATAACAAGCATTGTATTATCATCATGGATTTATGATTTAATGCAATACAGATAGTTGGGGTTTTGAGATGAGGCTTTCCTCGAATATTTATTGTGATATGTGTCATTGATTTATCTTCCTCTTGTCAATTATTGTTTTCATCAATTTATTGGCTTCCACTAGTTGAAAGTAGAAATAGATTCTTGTCTTTTGCTTTAGAACATTGCATGATCTTGTGAATCTACAAAAACTTCTACATGGTATCAAAGGTGAGAAAAATATACTAGAGGAAATTTCAAAGTTTTTGAGTTCAGGGTTACAGGTGAAATTCGAATTTGCAATACATACTTCAGTATCGACAGATGGCGTTCTACGGTTTGGGCTCGATTATGCCTTCAATGGTAGCTCGAATTATATAGCCTGGAAGGATAGGGTGGAGGCCATGTTGGAAGAAAATGGCTTGAAGGAATTCATTGATTAGGACATTCCTAAGCCACCACCATCCGATGCTAAAAATCTGGTCAAATGGAAGAAGTGTGTGTCAAGGGTGAGGCAGATAATCCTTGAGGGAGTTTGAGACCACATTGTCTCGAGTCTCCATGGGAAGGAAACTCCGCATGTTATGTTGAAAGAATTGAAGGACCTTTTCCAGAACAACAATGACCAAAGGAAGTTGGCACTAAAAGATAAACTTCAAAAAATCAAGATGGAGGTGGGCAACTCAATTCCAAATTACTTGATCAAGTTCACTCAATGTCATGATGAACTTGGAAGTGTTGGAATCACGGTTTCTGAGGATGATATGGTGAGCCTATCTCTTCTAGGACTTCCAAAGAGTTGGCATAGTTATCAAGACTCTGTCAATGGTGGGGAGAAGCTTTCAAATTGGGAATGATTGTGGTCAGATTTGATGCAGGAGGAGATTAGGAGGAACACCAAAGATGGGACCTCTTCCAAGGAAGTGGAAGAGGATTTGTCCTTAGCGAGTATGAAAAAGAAGGCCAAGGGAAAGAAGTCCCAAGGTGATGAGGGTGGAAAGAATATGGTCTCAAAAAAAGTCAAGTGTTTTCACTATCACAGGCATGGGCACTATGCCAAGAAATGCCCACAGAAGAAAGAAAGCAAGAAGGAGCTAATTGTAGTGGCAACAGGTGAAGCTCTAATTTCAAAATTCGAACTTGATTTCACTCTCATTACATGCCTGGCCAGTACTATCATGGAAGACATGTGGTATCATGACAACAGTGCCTCATTCCATACAACAGGGAATAAAGATCTCTTTAGTGATTTTGAGGACAAAGACCTCAAGCAAAGCATAGAGTTTGGAGATGACAAGAGGCATAAAGCTACCAAGATTGGTACGGTTACATTTTAGAGGGAGTCTGGCTCCCCTCTCAGGATCCCAAATGTGATGTATGTTCCAAGACTAAAGAAGAATCTTGTTTCAGTCGCGGTATTGGAAGATCGTGGCTATGATGTGGTTTTTAGTAAGGGAAAGGTTTTCCTTAAACACATCACCATGGGACAGGTGAAACAGATTGGTTCACGGGTCAAAAAAATGTATGCTCTTGAGGTTCAAGGTGCACGCAATGCCTTGAGGATCAAGGCAAAGGTTAGAGACTTGGTGGTTGAGAGGGAGAGTGAATTACCTCTCAACATGCAGCCCTAGAAGAAGTAGTCTTAGACAACGGTGGATAAGCCACAATTGGAGAAGATAAGAGGAGACCGAGTGGAGAGATCCACTAAAGTAGAGAAGAAGCAGTCTCAGAAGTAGTCTCAGACAATTGTGGAGCAGCCATAATGGAGAAGCTGAAAGGAGATCGATTGGAGGCATTCATTCATGCAGAGACCTCCAGTAGGGGGAAATTCGAGCCAGGTGGGCAGAGGGATCACATGCAGTCATTGAGAGGTTTTATCTCATGGATTGTACATTGAACCAGAGCCCAAAATACATAGTAGCAAGAGGAATCAGTGGGATTGATGCAGCCAGAGATCAAAGTGACAAAGGCTAGAGCAGAAAGATACTGAAGAGCACAGAGAAGGGTGGACAACAGTGCAGAAAGGCAAAGTGAATAGAAGCACAAAGTTTTCAGTAGACAGAGGCAATAGCAATTTGAGACTTTGATCATAGATGCATCACACTGATTCAGGTTGGATGTTTTCTTTTTGTTTCTAGAGTTGTTGGAGAAAAAACACTAGAGTGAAGTGTTGTATGCAAAACATTCCAAAGGTTCAGGATTAGGATCGAGTTGAATTCCGTTCTTTTTGAGAAGGAGTGTTGAAAATAGCAATAAGAAATGTTAAAATAGAATCGAGAAATTCCAGTTTAATTTGTCCTTGAATTAAACTGAGAATTAAAATTGAATTATGTTCTCATAGTAACTTGCAAATAGTCAATTAAGTTTAATTAACTTAATTAGCATAGGAATTTCGAGTTGGAAATCTTTTCGTAGTCATCTATATGTTCTCCCTAAATTTTAGGGGTCCAGTATGAGTTTAATTGTGAGTTGTAATTAGATAACTCATTTTACTGAGTTAAGTTCAATTAAATTAGTTCCAAACTATTTTTCGAACTAATAGGGAGTTAACAGTTAGTTGGTGAACTAATGCATCCACTAGTGCTACTCCAGTTAACTGAATATTCGCTCATCAAAAACTCATGCATGTCAATTCAGAGAAAAACCCAGTTGATACTAGAGTGTGGGGACAATGTACTATCAGTTGTATGATTTACTAAGTTGTATAAATCATGCATGCAATTAGGAACTGGACCTAGTGTGGATTGTGTAGTTTTGGATGCACTAGATTCCCATTAATATGGGCTATTTAGCCATAGGAATTGCACAAGGAAATAGGGGCTTGGAGAGTAGCAGAAGAAGCTAAGGTTTGGCTTGATCTTTCTTGTGAGCTAGGATATTGATTATATTGCGTGCTGGGATTGTTCTTGTGAGAAAAAGCATTGTATTATCATCTTTGATTTCCAATTTAATGTAATACAGAAAGTGGGGGTTTTCAGCGTAGGCTTTCCCCTGATATTTATTATGTTATGTGCCATTGATTTATCTTCCTCTTGTCGATTATTATTTTCAGCAATCTATTGGCTTCCGCTGGTTGAAAGTACAAGTAGATTCTTGTCTTTTGCTTTAGTACATTGCATGAGCTTGTGAATCTACAAGAAATTCTACATGATGTAGAAAGAAATTCCTCCCTATCTCAGAGGGAGTGTTAAAATTTGGCAGCTCAAGGATGAATTTATCCTAGAAGAAATCATATCTTTCAGTTCTATTTGAACCACCTATAATAAAATTTCCTTTCTAACAATTTTATTTCTCCCAGAAGAAATTGTATCTTTCAATTTTTTTTGAACCACCTATAATAAAATTTCATCTCTAACAAATCTAATATGACTTTCCAAAAATAGTAAGTCCCGTCTCAATTTGGAAGTGACTTTCCAAAAACAGAAAGTCATGTCTAAATGATCAAGGATGATCTCGATATATGGAATCCATTTCAAAATCAAAACAATCATGATTATACAAGTCAAGAATTAATATTTTTATCCTGACTAGTATTATTATTATTATACTATTATTTATAAAATAGTCTATAATCATTCACCTTTAATGGATTTATAAAAACAAATTCTTTCATGATATAAGTAAATTAAATTGAGAATCTCTTAGTTGGAAAATTGAACCTCTCTTGGAATAAAATAGTAACTCCACACTTAAACGAATGTAACTCTCCTTCACTAATTCAATGTATGGCAAAAGTGTAACTCCTCCTCATTAAATGCACTTTTAACTCTCTCATTCAATTCGATTTGCAACTCTCACCAAATATTCTCTCGTGTCTAAGTGTAACCCTCTCTCTCCTTAATTCAAATTGTAACTCCTCAAGACAAGTGTACCTCTCCCTCTATTCTTGGGATGAGTTACATTTCTCAAGTAACTCCTCCCTCATGGAATTCAATTCTCCTATTATTGGCTCAAGTTATGAATTCATTTTGTAACTTCTTTCTCATCTATTTAAATAATAGCGAGTGAGAGTTGAGTATAGCATGTTCATTATGAAGAAGGAGAGCTAGCGTTGAGTGTGTGCAAGAGAAGTGTGAGAGCAAGTGAAGAGTAAGATCAAGGGAAGAGTTGGAGCAAGTGTGAAGGACAAGATTTGATCAAGAGGAGGAGATCTCCAAGCAAAGAGCAAGAGCACTTCAATTGCAAGTTGATTAGACATTGGAGACTTTATTCAGTCCCATTCTCTCTCTCTCACTCACTCTCTCTCTACTTTGTTCTGTTGGAGGAAATGTAACTAAGTTCGGACTTCATAAATGTAATTTTGATATTTGTACTTATTCAAGAAAAAAGAAATTATTTTTGTATTATTTGTCAATGAGTTTCTTGCTCATTGAAAATAGTTCAAACACATTTTGAAGTGCTTAATAATGATAAGACCCTTTGAGGGCATTTTACATCATGTATAACATCATACAAGGTCAAGGGAACACCTCCAAGCATGGTCAAATCCTCTCTTAGCATCAACATGATCTCTAAGCAACAAAAACAATGAATAAATGTTGAAATATAATGCACCTATCAAGTCGGCCTAGAAGACAATCAAGTAGGCCAAAAGGAGGAGGGGAAAACCTCTATTTATAGAGGTTGTCCACTCCTCATTTGGCACACAATCTCACTCTAAAATTCACATAAAAGAGGACTAAAAGGAATGAAGGACAAGGCAAGAAAAGGCTAAACAAGGAAAATGAGATAAGGAGGCAAGACAAATAAATGAAGGAAGCCATTTCTAAAGCAAAAACAATCACACGTGGGAAGGAAGAGGGCCACTCTGCAGCCCTAACCGCATCCACACTTCAGGTCAAGTATAATCACTAGTTGGGGCGGAATTTAAGGTCTACAAGACCTCCCTCTAGATCGAAGGAGAACCCTCACAAACAAAGGAAATCGAGAAAGAAGAAGATTGTTTCTAGGGCTACAAGCAGCCACACATGCAAGGTGCAACAAGGGTATGACAACAAACCAACAGTTTGTATTTTGGGTGAAGAGATCAAGCCTCCAAGGACTCACAAGCCTAGTAAAGGATTCCATCTCTCTAAGTTGAAAAGGACTCTAATTGGAAGACGAAGTGTTGGAAGACAAAGTGCCAGAAGAAGTGTCGGAAGTGACAGTGAAGAAAGAGGAAGGATTTGACTTATGCTTGGAGGATGTCCTAGTCAAGGGTCTAGGGTTTGGTAGTTTTTCAAATAAGAAGCTTCAATAAAAGAAATCTTACAAAAGGTTTTCCTCTCAAGAGTGGAGAGGGTTTGTCCCTAGCAGAGAGCCAAATTTTATGTCCTTGTTATTTTGTTTTGGTAACAGTTTGATGAAGCACACACATATGCACTAATAAGAGAAAAAATAAGTATAAGCTAACTAGAAAAAGTGAAAAGACTTCACAAATTGTTATCAAGTCACGGAGAATCATCACAACACTAATTTTCCCTAGATTCTCTAACATGGTCTTAGAGCTAAGGTGACACATCAAGGAAAGGGAAACTCAAGAACACTCATAAAGGGGAAGCATTTTAAAAGTTGAACCATCAAGCCTAGAAGTCTCAATCGCTTCAAGGTAAAGAAGGGTCTACAATCCATCATTCACCAAGGAGGTCTACAACCCTAGAAGAAGAGCCTTACATAAAGGCACCTACAAAGAAGAGTGGATTAGAGCAAGCTACAAGTCATCAAGTAAGAAGGAAAATTGAAGAGCATCAAGATCCAGGGAAGACAAGCCACCAAGCCTTCAAGGAGGAAGAAATTCCATTACATCTCAAAATCTATCAAGTAAGTACATGTCCCCTTCTGAATATACATCAATGTATTTTTGAAAGGAAAGAAATAAATTGGTAGGGACCAATAACTTTCTTGCATGGAAGAAGAGTATTGATATACTACTCAAGGAGAATGAATTCCTAGAGCATGTTAAAGGGAATATCACTATCCATGTGTTGAGTCCCAAACTTGCATCTTTCCTACACCTTTTTCTAGCTTCTTTCCATTCATCAGAACCTCCTAAGTCATCAGTATCATTGCATATTAGTTAAAAAAGGGCATTTAAAGTGGTTTCTTCACTATGTGTTTGTGTTGCTATTTGAACTAGATTTTTCTTTATAAGTTGCGGAATCTTGTCACTTTCCGCAGCCAACCCAACTTTCCGTAGCTGTTTGTCAAAGTCTATATTGCAGGTGTCTTCAGGCAAATCGATCCACATGGGCAAGTTGCAAACGATGTGGACATGGACCGAGTCCTATTGGCTTAGTCGAATTCATCAAAAGAGGCCATAGTCAACAGTGGGCAAAGCGGTAGTCAACTTAAGAGTCCTACGGTGATAAA
The DNA here is from genome assembly GCA_000404065.3 of Pinus taeda. Classification (NCBI taxonomy): domain Eukaryota; kingdom Viridiplantae; phylum Streptophyta; class Pinopsida; order Pinales; family Pinaceae; genus Pinus; species Pinus taeda. The sequence goes on from APFE030415213.1 coordinate 75,450, forward strand.
ACTCTGTTTTTCACCACATGAAGCTTTGCGTGGTTGTTCCTAAATCTCAGGGGACAAATCAACACCTGTGGACTGCTCCATGAACCGGATCCAACAACCAACCTCCAAAGATTTAATCTTCACGGCAACCATAATGCTAAATTTCAGGACGTGGTTGTTTACGTGTCTTTTATCAGTGCAGATTGTAGGAAAGTAGTTATGCCATCCTCTGCTATAAATAATGCGTTCTCATATGCATATTAGTTAGCTTTTGGTAATGTAATTTTGACTGTTAACGAGCCCACTGTGCCGTGACTTTATCTCTGTGTTATGACTGCATTTCAATACATGAGAAGACTCTGTTTATAAGCTCAATTCGTGGTTGATGTTGATTTTTGAGGATTGTACAGAGGGCCCCTGCACAGGCCGAGGTCTTGTTTATTATTGTATAGTTTCATGCTTTATTTCTTTATGTTCCTTATGCCATAATCATTCACTTGTATATATATTGCATTTCTTACGGTATTAACGTTTGATAGCTGTCCATAGCTTTTCACGTTTTATAATGCTATTAACTGATCAGTGCCTTTGTTTCAGATTACAATAGGCATCCCGGGCATTTGCACATAGTTTTCTAATGACTAATGACATGGAATTATTCTTGTCCTTCTGGTGATTCATTTCCTTTATTTTTTAGTTCTAGCACTGTGTTATTTATTTCAGTTTTGCTCATTTACTCTTCTGCAAGATAGATATTAAATTACTCATGTCATTTTCAGTTACCTCCTAAAGCCAGAGCGAGTCGAATGATGAGGGATTGAAGTATGAATGAGTAGTTTGATATTAGTTTATTTTTCTGCAAGTTAGTTATTAAATTGCTCATGTCATTCTCAGTTACCTCCTAAAGCCAGAGCGAGTCAAATGGTGAGGGATTGAAGTATGAGTGTGTAGTTTGATATTAGTTTTATTTTCTGCGAATTAGATATCAGATTGCTCAAGTTGTTTATGATTACCTCCACAAGCGAGAGCGAGTCGAATGGTGAGGGGTCAGAATATGAGTTGATGTAATGTGATTTTAGTTTACTTTTCTTGCAATTTTTGGATTTCTTTGAGTTCATTTTTTCTTATATTTTTACGGTAGCAAGGATACTGGGTTTCATGGTCACTAGCTCACTGTTGTTTAATTAGAATAGTGGCACATTTCCACTCTCTTTTAGGAATTAGTTTCATCATTGCATGTTTTAAAACTTTTTTTTTAAAGTTTGAAGTTTTGAAAATCATTTTAAAGGACATCATTGCATTGAACATCTATATCATACTTGTCTCTTAGAATTTCCATCTCACATTAGGGAATTAACAGAAATAAACCCAAAACAAAACAAAAACTCAAAAACGACAAAAAAAAGTAAGAAATAGGTTATCTTGCACATATAGTGCGCCGCACTTCAACAGTTTATGACTCCCGGATTGACAATTAATACAGTAATTTAGGACACTCTAAATTGGCAAAACATTTTGGCGTCGTTGCCGGGGAAGTGTAACTAGGTAGCCAATTTCCTAAAAAAAAAAACAATAAAAAGAAGGGAAAATTTGATAACTTCTTGAAGTATGCTCTCCTCTTGCACTTAGTGTGATCTGGAGGATCATAAAAGAGAGTTATTGGTTCAATAATTTCTTAAGTATGCTCTCTTCTTGCACCTAGTGTGACCTGGAAGATCAGAAAGAGAATTATTAGCCCAACTTAAAAATAAAAAAATGACATGCATAGAGCAAGAGATTCTAGGGGAAGGTTTATAGCTAGAGCCAAGAGTTCAATTTTCACAGCTCCATCTTCTTCAAGGCATAGACAAGATTCACCACCATCTACCCCTAGCCTTAAGATTTTTGGAATTCAAAGAGCAGCTGAATTAGAGGATTCTCCTACACCATCTACCAAATCTCATTTAGAGGAAGACCCTTTCTTTACTTCTACAGGAGAGCATATTGTAATTCAAGAAGTAGAATCACCTGAAGAAGAAAAGGAAGAAACTCCCTCTCATCCTCCCTTAATAGAAGAATCAGAGGACTCTGAAGAAACTATCATGATAGAGGAAGTAGTAGATGGATTTGGAGGTAGAGGTAGAGGTAGAGGTAGAGGAGGAGGAAACAATGGAGGAGGAAATGGAGGAGGAAGAGGTAACAACGTAGGAAATAGGGATGGGGATAACTCATTTGGATTTCCTATAGTCGATGAGGAAACTCATACAACAATGAAAAACATTTCACCATCTTTCCTCCCAAACTTTCATGGGTTGAGAAGTGAGGATCCCAAAACATTTCTATTTGAGTTTGAAGTCTTGTGTCAAACCTATGATTATATGGAAGACTCTCAAAAACTCAAACTGTTTCCTTCAACATTAAAAGGAGCTGCTTTGAAATGGTTCATGGGATTAGCCACTTAGTCTATTAATAGTTGGAATGATATGAAACAAACATTCTTGGATGCATACCTGGACTATTGCATGCCCACCAATCATAAGGATGAGGTATTCAAGATGATGCAAAAAGAAGATGAAAACTTGGAGGACCTACTTGAAAGATTTCAATACAACTCAAAGAGAGCAAAAATGAGTAATCTAGATGAGGAAACCTTGAAAGCCCTTCTATTGAAATCCATTAGAGATGAATGGATAGACATTTTAAACATGATGGGAAAGGGAGATATCTCTCAACTTCCACTTCATGACATAGCAGAACTATGTGTCCATCTCTCAAGGGGAAAATCTAAAACTGCAAAAGGGCCTAGAGATCCTTCTCTGATTAGAGCAAACAAATCTGCAACCAGTTTAGTAAGTAGAGCAGAGATTGGAAATATGCTTGATGAGTTCAAAACTGATATTTTAGGGAGCCTTAGTGAGCAACTAGACACCCTTAAAATACAAAACAAGTAGAAAGCAGAAGCTGAAGCTTTGGCCATCTTTTGTCCAAAATTTAGGAAGAAACATGCTCTAAGGGAATGTCCCTTGGATGCAAAAGTTGTAGAAACATGTATGATTTGCACGGAAATCCGTGAGACCAAGGATTTTCCTTCAATTCTTGGGCTCAAAGATGTCTTTCAAGAAGATCCAAATTCAGTGGAGACTCTCTGTTTTGTTACAAGGAGACCATGGCAGGGGCAACAAAATCAAGGGTTCAACAATCCTATGAACTTTCAACCCCCGCCAAATTGGAATCCTTGGCAACAACCTTGGCCCCAATCTCAAAATCCATATCAATCATGAGTACAAGGTATGCAAAATTCTTATGGGAGATTTGCTCAATTTTATCAATATCTTCCATCTTTTCCAAATCAACAAGCTCCACAACTTCCAAATCAAAACCCACAACTTTCATTACCATTTCCACAACAATGACAAACTCTTCAACAAAATTCTCAACTCTTGCTTCCATTCCAACAAAAAGCAAATCAAATACCTTCCCAGCCATTGCCAAATCCCAATAATAAAAACCTCAAAATGCTTACATGGTAGAAGGACAACAATTTCCTACCTATATGATTGTTCCTCTCAATGATGTACAACTCAGATCTGGTAGAGTTTTAGAAAAACCTTCTATGGATGCTCAAAAGCAAAGTATTTCTGAGGAAGATTCTCTTGAAGCCAATAAAGGTTCTGAAGCATCTCTTCAAAACTCAAACACTCAAAAAGAAAAAGAAAAAGAGTCAACCCCCACAACTCCTATAGTTAAGCAACCTGCATCTTCATCCATACCTCCTTTTCCTGAAAGATTACAAATTGACAAAGGAGTGGAAAAACAAATCTTGTTACCTGACTATGATTTCCTAGATGAATTAAAGAATGTATGTATCAAGATTCCCTTGCTACAAGCCATTAGAGAGATTCCTATTATAGCAAAAACAATAAAGGAGTTAAGTCTCAAAAGACCAAGAAGGAAACCAAGAGATACAAGAAGAATCCACCTGGTAGGAAAAAATTACAAATATCATGATGGGAAAAATTACCATGCAAAAGTATGTAAATCCCAGTAGTCCAATTGTCAAGACACATATCAATGGGGTAGAAATTCCAAATACTTTGATTGACTTAGGGGCTGCTATCAACATTATGATTAGACAGACTATGGAATAGCTAAAACTTCCTAATCTTCTTTTTACACCTACCTTACTGGAACTTGCAGATCGATCTATAATCAAACTAGATGGTGTATTAGAAGATATTTCAGTCTTCTTAGATTCTTGGGAATATCCAGTAGATTTCATGATTTTGACTCCCAAGAGTAATCTAGGAGGGCACCCACTCATTTTAGGAAGACTTTGGCTAGCCACAGCTGATGCTTTCATTAGTTGTAGATCTGGGGATATGTACATTTCTGATGGTAATTCGACAAAGAAATTCAATTTGTATCCTCCAGCAAAAGCAATTACAGAAGTAGGAGATAATGAATGGGTCAATGATGAGGACACTATACAACCTGTCTTTACCATTTCTAAAATCAGTGAAGATAGTCAAATTCTGAACACATTAGAAAATTTTGAAATATCTTCAGAATATGACCACACACAATTTTAGTTAGATTCTGACATTGAGTATCTATCATCTAGACAAATGTCTCTTTACTCTATGGAAGAGTTTGGTAGTTCTGCCATTGAAATTTTTCCAGGTAAAACATTGAATATCAACAAAACTTGGAAAAATCACAACAGGGAGAGCTAACCAAAATCTTACAAAAACATTCTACTGCATTTGCATGGGAATATACTGATATGAAAGGTATTGACCCTAAGACTTGTATTCATCACATCTACATCGAGAAAAATAGTAGACCAATCAGACAACCTCGGAGAAGGATGAATCCAAACCTTAGGGAGATAGTGAAAGAAGAGCTCCAAAAACTACTCAATGTAAACTTCATTTATCCAATTTCAGATAGCCGATGGGTTTCTCCTTTGGTTATAGTACCTAAACATAATGGTAAATGGAGAGTATGCATTGATTACAGGGAATTGAACAAAGCAACCTTGAAGGATCACTTCCTTTGCCCTTTATCAATCAGGTATTAGATACATTAGCAGGCAAAAAGTAATTTTCATTCTTGGATGGTTTTAGTGGCTACAATCAAATTCAGGTAGCACCTGAAGATCAAGATAAGACCACATTTACTTGTCCATGGGGAACTTTTGCTTACCGAGTGCTTCCTTTTGGATTATGTAATGCACCCGTAACATTCCAAAGAGCAGTATTAGGAATTTTTTCTGATTTAATCCATGATTGTGTAGAGGTTTATATGGATGATTTTACAGTTTATGGTGATTCATTTGAAGAAGCATTAGAGAATTTGGAAAAAGTAATTATAAGATGTAAAGAGACAAATCTTTCATTAAGTCATGAAAAATGTTTTATGATGTTTACTGAAGGTATTGTTTTGAGACATCACATTTTAGGAGATGGGATTAAAGTTGATAGATCAAAAGTTGAAGTCATCTCCAAGTTGCCTATTCCAAATTGTCAAAGAGATGTTAGAAGTTTTCTAAGATTTACTGGATACTATAGAAGATTTATAGAAAACTTCACTAAAATAGCATCTCCACTCTTCAAACTACTTACAAAAGACTATGAATTCAAATGGGATCCTGATTGTCAAACAACCTTTGAAACATTGAAAACAAGAATATCTGAAGCACCTATCTTGAGAGGACCAAATTGGAAACTCCCTTTCCATATTTCTACAGATGCCTCAGATACAGCTTTAGGATCCGTGTTGGGTCAAAAGGATTTAGTTCCTTATGCCATTTATTATACAAGTAAAAATTTGACTCCCATTGAGTTGAATTATGCTGTGACTGAAAAAGGGTTCTTAGTCGTTGTTCATGCAATCAATAAGTTTAGACATTATATAATAGGCTATGAAAATTTATCCATACTGATCATTCTTCTATTAGATATCTAATGGACAAACATGTTACTAATGTCAGAGTTACAAGGTGGCTCTTACTATTACAAGAATTCAATATTACTGTGTTGGATAGACCAGGGAAACAAAATACAATAGCTGATCTCTTGTCTAGGATCCAAAATACTAAAGAAGATTCTCCTGTAGAGGATAAGTTTCCTGATGAATATTTGTTTGCGGTAACTACTAAGACTCATTGGTATGCATATATTGCTAACTATTTGTTACAGGGAAACTACCTCCACATCTATTTCCTAGTGAAAGAAGAAAGATTATTCAGGAGAGTTCAAAATATTCATGGATTTCTAACGAATTGTTTAAAACAGGGCTAGATTTTGTGATCAGAAGCTGTGTTAGGGAAGATGAAATGCCTGACATCCTCAAGGCATGTCATGATGAGCCATGTGGCGGACACTTTGCTGACAAAATGACGGCCTATAAAATCCTTTCTTTAGGATATCATTGGCCTTCCCTCTTCAAAGATATAAAAGAATATGTCAAAAGTTGTGACAGTTGCCAAAGAGTAGGGAAACCGACTCTTTCAAATGAAATGCCATTGCAGCCATAGGTACTCATCAAACCCTTTGAAAATGGGCTTTAGATTTCATTGGATCTATTAATCCACCATCTAAACAAAAGAAGTATATATTGGTATGTATTGATTATGTCATTAAATGGGTAGAAGCCAAAGCATTACTTTCTGCAACTAAAAATTCAGTTGTTAGTTTTCTTTATGAGGATATTTTTACTCACTTTGGTGTCCCAAGAGAAATTGTGACATCTCAGGAAAGTTAATTTACATACAACATGGTGGAGAAGCTGATAGAAGAATACAAAATCAAGCACAGGAAATCTACTCCTTACCATCCGCAAGAAAATGGCCAAGTGGAGTCTACAAACAAAGTTATTGAAAGCATCAGCAACAAAACTGTTCATCTACACAGAAGAGATTGGGAAAAAAGGCTTCCTGAAGCCTTGTGGGCCTACAGAACTACATGGAGAAATACAAAAGGACATTCTCCCTATGAACTTGTTTATAAGAAAGAAGTCCTGCTCCCCATTGAGTTCCAAGTCAAAACCTTCAAGATGGCAGTTCAGTTGGGGATGGATCTGTCGGAAGCCCAAAAGCATAGAATGGAGCAGTTGAATGAGCTAGATGAGATCAGACAAGAAGCAATCCTAAGAATTGATCTAGTTCAATATCAAAGAGCTAAGTGGCATGACAAATACATCAAAGAGAAAAAGTTTCAAGGAGACTGGGCATTGCTATTCGATTCTAAGTTTAAAGACTTTAAAGGAAAATTTCAGACTCATTGGCTTGGGCCATATGATATTGACAAAGTCTTTAGCAATGCAGCGGTAAGAATCAAGACCATTGATGAATCTAAAACTCCTCTTATTGTGAATGGCCACAGATTAAAGATCTATCATAAGCCACTCTCAAAAGAAGAATTTGTCAAAATGTTTCAAGATAATTCTACAATAGGGCTGGTGAAGAAGAATCCTTCTTCTCCACCAGCCTAGCCTTTGTTCTTCTCCACTCCACCTCATTCCCATTCCACTCCATCTCATTTCCATTCCACATCACTTCATTTCAACTCCATTTCATTCATTTCATTCCATTAATAAAAGTTTTTATGACCATTTTCCATCTAGTCAGTCATTGTTTATACATCTCATTCAGGTATAAGCTTGTTGGGTCAGTTTCTGCAGCTAAAATCAGTTTCTGCAGCTGCTCAATGATTCCGCAGCCAGTTGGGTTTCTGCAGCCACCACTCTGGTTTTAAAAAAAATTACAGTCAGATGTTAGTTCAACAATCATGAAATCAAATGCAGGTATGAGGATATATTATGAAGACATAAGGCATTCAAAAGCACCAACGAGGAGCAACTGATTGAAGACTAAAGAAAAATGACAAGAATTCCAAGGTATGACCAAAAATTTATTTCAAATGGCATTTTAACACATTTTTGCATAGTTATTAAATCACGAGCTCAACTATATGCAATGATTAACGTAATCGCCTCTATAACCATTTCATTCCGCGACATTCCTCCATAAGCCATGCATTTATTTTCCAACGGTCTTATGATTAATTCCTGGATTTAACTCAAGTTTGGAAATATTCTCACACTCCATTTGTGATTATGGATCATGGTTGATTTGACTACGGCTTCTTTCAGCCGCACAAAATCCACAGCCGTTTTATAAACGTGCTTGCGTCCACTCTATAGCCACCCAATTTTAAATACTGCCAGATGCACTTTCCCCTTACTGTTCTATTGACCTCACAGCTTCATTTCCACCGTGCTCACATAAGCCTTCACCCCATTTTGTTCTCTGTTCCGCTTCATTCCGTGCACCTATTCTCTGATATCCGCTTACAGTAGCTGGTCTCCTTCATAAACCCTGATCATCTCTGCTAATTCAGATGAGTTTTAAAGAACAGAAGGAAGGATGGGACAGCTATTGAGGGCAGAACCAGAGGGACCTAAATTTATTGAAGGATACCCGCAAGTGAAAGATATATTGAAGAAGGCCAGGTGGTTACGTTTTATCTAGAAATTCAAAGGCTATCATAGGGAGGTTACAAAGGCCTTTGCAAGGTCTTTTGACGGACTAGAGGTGGAAATTGGAGACCTAAAATTCACAGTAACTGAAGCATCAATAGTAGCTACCACAGAACTTCCCCAGGGAGGTGAACACTGGTTTAAGAACCGGAGAATTGGCGATGAAGCTTGGAGAGTGATCTTACGTGACCCAGGTATGGATGTCACCATTTTCAAAAAGGGAATTCCTGTTCATGCTTTAAAAGAAGAGTGGGCTAGCTTACTGTTAGTTATTCAAAAGTTTATCACCTGTGAGGGACGTTTTGGAGCAATGTACATGTATCATGCACGTCTGTTAATGAATTTCCTAGACAACCAGATCCTTAATCTACCATACTTTTTACTAAACAGTTTGAAAAAGATGTCTGTAACCGTCCAAAAGCATCTGGGGGACGTAGAACCACATTTGTTTCACCATGGTCTCGTGAAAATCCTGATAGAAAAACAATTAAAAGAGAAAAGGGACACCTGGGAGCAATTTTTAATTAGAAATTTCTTTGAAGACCCCAAGAAACCCCTGAAGGCAGTACATCAAAAAGAGGTAAAAGAAAGAGAATAGATGATAAAACTCAAAGCACTCCTACTAACATCTTTGAGAGAACTACTAGAGAAGAAAGACTGTCTAAAAGGAGGAAGGAAAAGACCGAGGGTAAAAATCCAACAAAATCAAAAGAGAAAAGAAGCATTGAGGTTGTGCATCAAACCCCTTCCTCATAACAAGACCATGAAGTATTGTCTGAGAGATTAGTTCACCTTCAGGAACAGTCAGCTATGGCCAAAAATAAAGGAAAAGGAAAATGGAAGGAAAAAGACAGTAGTTTGCAACATGGAAGAAGAAGCAGCAGGCTTAAGGAAAAATGGAGAAAAGCACAAATGAAAGGACCCCATTTTATTGATTTGGGAGAAGGAACACCTGGAAAAACTCCAGCTAGCAGTAGTCCACCTCATTCTCAGTCAAACTTTGAAACTAGTCCTCAAGATGATGACATGAGTCTTTCGGCCAGAGTTTGAAGTCAATTCTCCTCCACAACATTTTGGGGACAACCCCAAGAAAATGAAACCCGAAATAAATCCAAGGCAACAAGAGGTGTATGATTACATAGAATCCTTAGAAAGAACAGCCACGGGTCCCAGCACTTCATCCACTCAGCCTCACATAGCACAAGAAGCTTTAGTCCAATCATTGAAACAAGAAATCTTTGAGTTGGAGGTTTTAAATCGACATATTAAAAATGAAAATGAAGCACTCAAAGAGCAGAGCAGACTGGACAAGATCATCCATGACAACACTATGCTACACCTGGGACTATGGCACAAAAAGAACAGAAAATTGAAGAAGAAATGCAAGAAGATAAGTAGAGCACTGATTAATCTTAAATTCAGATGTTTGATGAAGAAGCCCAGGATGTTAGCAACACCAAGAAAGAGAGGAAGAGGGCTGATGTACTGGCAGAAGCTTTATAAGATATGATTTGAAGGGGGGATAGTCAAAATTTTGGTTGCATGAGGACATGCAACACCTTCATAGTGGGGGTATGTTGAGTCCCAAACTTGCATCTTTCCTACACCTTTTTCTAGCTTCTTTCCATTCATCTGAACCTCCTAAGTCATCAGTATCATTGCATATTAGTTAAAAAAGGGAATTTAAAGTGGTTTCTTCACTATGTGTTTGTGTTGCTATTTGAACTAGATTTTTGTTTAGAAGCTGCGGAATCTTGTCACTTTCCACAGCTAGCCCAACTTTCCGCAGTTGTTTTGTCAAAGTCTATATTGCAGTTGTCTTTAGGCGAATCGAGCCACATGGGCAAGTTGCAAACGATGTGGACATGGACCGAGTCCTATTGGCTCAATCGAATTCATCAAAAGAGGTCATAGTTAATGATGGGCAAAGTGGTGGTCAACTTAAGAGTCCTACGATGATAAAACTCTATTTTTCACCACGTGAAGCTTTGGATGGTTGTTACTAAATCTCAGGGGACAAATCAACACCTGTGGACTGCTCCATGAACCGGATCCAACAACCACCCTCCAAAGATTTAATCTTCATGGCAGCCATAATGCTAAATTTCGGGACGTGGTTGTTTACGTGTCTTTTATCAGCGCAGATTGTAGGAAAGTAGTTATGTCATCCTCTGTAATAAATAATGCGTTCTCATACGCATATTAGTTAGCTTTTGGTAATGTAATTTTGACTATTAACGAGCCCACTGTGCCGTGACTTTATCTCTATGTTATGACTGCATTTTAATACATGAGAAGACTCTGCTTATAAGCTTAATTCATGGTTGATCGTTGATTGTCCGAGGATTGTGCAGAGGGCCCCTGCACAAGCCGAGGTCTTGTTTATTATTGTATAGTTTCATGCTTTATTTCTTTATGTTCCTTATGCAATAATCATTCACTTGTATATATATTGCATTTCTTATGGTATTAACGTTTGATAACTGTCCATAGATTTTCACGTTTTATAATGGTATTAACTGATCAGTGCCTTTGTTTCAGATTACAATAGGCATCCCGAGCATTTGCACATAATTTTCGAATGACTAATGACATGGAATTATTCGTGTCCTTCTGCTACTTCATTTCCTTTAGTTTTTAGTTCTAGCACTATGTTATTTATTTCAGTTTTGCTCATTTACTCTTCTGCAAGATAGATATTAAATTACTCATGTCATTTTCAATTACCTCCTAAAACCAGAGCGAGTCGAATGGTGAGGGATTGAAGTATGAATGCATAGTTTGATATTAGTTTATTTTTATGCAAGTTAGCTATTAAATTTCTCATGTCATTCTCAGTTACCTCCTAAAGCTAGAGCGAGTCGAATGGTGAGGGATTGAAGTACGAGTGTGTAGTTTGATATTAGTTTTATTTTCTACGAATTAGATATCAGATTGCTCAAGTTGTTTATGATTACCTCCTAAAGCCAGAGCGAGTCGAATGGTGAGGGGTCAAAATATGAGTTGATGTAATGTGATTTTAGTTTACTTTGCTTGCAATTTTTGGATTTCTTTGAGTTCAGTTTTTCTTATATTTTTACGGCAGCAAGGATACTGGGTTTCATGGTCACTAGCTCATTGTTGTTTAATTAGAATAGTGGCACATTTTCACTCTCTTTTAGGAATTAGTTTCATCATTGCATGTTTTAAAACCTTTTTTTTTAAAGTTTGAAGTTTTGAAAATTATTTTAAAGGACATCATTGCCTTGAACATTATATCATACTTGTCTTTTAGAATTTCCATCTCACATTAGGGAATTAACAAAAATAAACCCAAAACAAAACAAAAACGAAAAAAGAAGAAGTAAGAAATAGGTTATCTTGTACATATAGTGCGTCGCACTTCAACAGTTTACGACTCACGGATTGACAATTAATACAGCACTTTAGGACACCCTAAATTGACCAAACACCATGCTAAGGAACAGACTCAAGCCTTAACCAAGTACAATAAAGATGAGACAAGAGCGCAAAGGATTCTGATAGAATCAATCAAATACTCTTTCATTCCATGTCTCCAAGTTTGAGACATCGAAAGAAATTTATGATAAGATAGTAGAGCTATTCTCAATATCCACCACCGAGAATAGCTCTACTAGCTTATGATCAACTTCAAGAGCTTGGGGAAGTCATGTCTGACATAGAGATGACAACTGTAGTACTCAATGCTCTCCCTGAGGAGTATGGAAACTTCACATCTAGCATATATGCCAAGAAGGAAGCAACCACTCTTAGTGAAATGTGGTATCTATGCAGAATAGAGTAAACCAAACCTAAGGCAAAATAAGATGTGGGATCAAAGGAGAAAGCGTTTGCTACCATGCGCAAAAGAAAGGGTAAATTTGGCAAGTTTGGTCCACGAAGAACAAACAACAAAGACATGTCCAAGATCCAATGTTTTGGATGCCAGGAATATGTACACCACATAAGGAATTGTCCTAAGATTAAGAAGGACAACAATAATAAAAGGATGAGGGAATAAGCTCACATACCTTGAGAGATGAAAGAAGAAGGAAAGAAGCGAAAGAAGGAAGATCCTTCACATCTCTACTACGACTAAGTCAAACTCTTTACTTCTAGACTTCTTTCAAAGTTTTGAGTAGAATAGGAGCATGTAGGAATAAATTAAATTACATGGCTAGAAACACCATCGAGAATCTAGCAAGCATGATGTACATAGAGTTCTAGACACTCATGTAGATGTAGCATTTATGATAAAAACAAAAATTCATAAGTAGAAATATCTTCTAGAATATAGGAGCATGGTAGATATAGCTCAAGATATTCATATAGAAGGAGCATGCCTAGTATAGAACCTCATCCATGATAAAAGAAAATTTTATCATGATTAAGTATCTTATAACACCTCCATCATCAAAGGAAAAGAAACATTTGAAAGACAAGGATCTTTAAGATCCTATGATGGAATCTTCAGAAGAAGTTTCATGGACCAAAGCAAATGTCTCATTAGGAATCCCATTTATGGGTTTCAAGAAAATAATGATATGCAGGTAGGCTAAGATGAAGCAAGAAGGACCACACCAAAGGATGATCAAGGAGGATCAAGATGATGCATGTATGCATCAAAGTTTAAGTCATGTTCTCAGTTGTATATTATTAAGTCATGGGTATAGTTCAATAATCAAGCATGAAAGAATCTCTTCCACCAAGGACGTGCTCTAAGGCATGCAATACAATGCGATGAAGGTCAACAAAAAGAATATGCTCACATAAGGAGCATCAGAATTGTTGACTAAGAAGCAAGAAGAAATGCTGACAAGTCCAGAAAGAAAGCAATGAAGGAATGCTCTCACAAGAAGCATTAGATGGTTGACCTATCTATCTGAAGAAGAGAAAATGAAGATAGAGATCAAGCATGTAAAGAACACCATGATCGTAGAGAATAACTACCTAAAAAACGGCCTTGAATATATCTCCCGAAAGAGGGCAGGACAACTTTGATAAAGGAAGAAAGGACCCTTAACACCTTTGAAGGCCTTGGAGATACAAAAGGTGTAGATAATTGATTATACTCTAAAGAGATTTTGTGATAAAGAATCCATCCAACAAAAGAAAGAGCAACGTTGAAACAATATCAGGATGAAGTCATGATGGGCTACCAGGTCAGAACATGTAACCTAGCAAGTACGATGAATCATCCATGAGGAGAGTATTCTAAAGCATGGAAAAGATGACAAATGAGTAACCAAGATGACAAGAAAAACCTAATAGTCACTTTCCATGAAGTAATGACATGAAAAACTAAGAAGGAAAGTGATCGATGGATGGTGCCCTACCTAGAAGAAGTTCGAACAAAGACTTCATGACATCAAGAAAGAAAGGAGACCAAGCAGGTGAAGGACCCACAAAGAAGAAGTTGTTGACGAAGGAAAGAATCCCCAGTTAAGAGGGAGCTCTAACAAGTCCCCGATCAACAGGGATTTTTTGGATCACCCCTGATTACAAAGGACTGACAATTGTGTTTTCCATTTCACGGGTCAAGCACTAGACCAGGACTAACAGTCATAAGTCTAGATGAAGGCCATGAATGAAAATGTAGACACAAGATAGACACAACATACTTGTCTTCACTTAGAAAGAAAGAATGGGAGGATTAGGTAATCATCTGGCATCTTATACTGTTTGAGGTTGTGTAGGGCATCCAAGACAAGAGTAGGCAAGAGGATCAATATTCTTTGAGGGTTGGGAACCGAAGATAAGAATAGTCATCGAAGGTCATGCTCAGAGAACACCCAGGTGGGTTGTACCTTGAGAGACAATGATGAAGGTGTCTATAAATCATTGGTCTCGCCGGCATTGTAGCTCATGGTATCGTAAAGAGATGGAGTTGTTATTCAAGGCCTTGCACTATGATAATGCTGATGAATATGATGCTATAATAGATGGATTGCAAATCTAGTTTCTCTTATGTGAATTCTTCAAGATTGAAAATTTCCAAACACCTTGTAATGTTGTATGAATATCTCCCTATTTAAGAGGGAGTCTTGGAGGAAATGTAACTAGGTTTGGTCTCCATAAATGTAATTTTGATATTTTTACTTATTCAAGAAAAGAGAAATTATTTTTGTATTATTTGTCAATGAATTTCTTGCTCATTGAAAATAGGTCAAACACATTTTGAAGTGCTTCTAGAGAGCCAAAGTCAAAATGTAATTATGATAAGATCCTTTGAGGGCATGTTACATCATGTATAACATCATACAAGGTCAAGGGAAAACCTCCAAGCATGGTCTAACCCTCTCCTAGCACCAACATGGTCTCCAAGAAGAAAAAAACGATGAATAAATGTTGAAATATAATGCAATTGTCAAGTTGGCCTAGAAGATAGTCAAGCCAGCTAAAGGAGGAAGGACAAACCTCTATTTGTAGAGGTTATCCACTCCTCATTTGGCACACAATCTCATTCTGAAATCAGCATAGAGGAGGAGGACTAAAAGGAAAGAAGAACAAGGAAAGAAAAGGGTAAACAAGGACAACGAGATAAGGAGACAAGACAATGAAGTGAAGGAAGCCATTGCTGAAGCAAACACAACCACATGTGCAAAGGAAGAAGGCCACTCTGCAACCCTAACTACAGCCACACTTCAAGTCAAGTAAAATCAATGGTTGGGGTAGAGTTTAAGGCCTACAAGACCTCCCTCTAGAGTGAAGGAGAAACCTTCACAAACGAAGGAAGCTGAGAAAGAAGAAGATTGTTTCTAGGGCTAGAAACAACCACACGTGCTAGGTGCAGCAAGGGTGTGACAACAAACCAACAATATTTAATTTGGGTGAAGAGATCAAGCCTCCAAGGACTCACAAGCCTAGTAAAGGAGTCCATCACTCTAAGGTGAAAAGGACTCTAATTGAAAGACGAAGTGTTGGAAGACAAAGTGTCAAAAGATGTGACAGAAGTGACAATGCAGAAAGAGGAAGGATTTGACTTATGTTTGAAGGATATCCTAGTCAAGGGTCTAGGGTTTGGGAGCTTTTCAAATAAGAAGCTTCAATAAGAGAAATCTTACAAAGGGTTTTCGTCTCAAGAGTGGAGAGGGTTTGTCCCTAGCAGAGAGCCAAATTTTGTGTTCTTCATATTTTGTTTTGGTAGTAGTTTGATGAAGCACACACATATGCACTAATAAGATAAAGAAGAAGTATAAGCTAACTAGAAAAAGTAAAAATACTTAGCAAATTGTTATCAAGTCACAGAGAATCATCACAACGCTAATTTTCCATAGATTCTCTAACATGTTGAACAATTGAAGAAATGTAATAAAAGAATCATTTGGATTTTCCCCTTGTCGGTTTTGTGTAGGAATTTACATGGTAAGCTACTCAGACAGAACACCAAAGGACACTACTCACAAACAGATCACAGATCAATACACCGATATTGTTGACGTGGTTAAAACCCTCAAAGAGGGAAACAGTCCATGGCCTGAGCCAACACGGCCACTTTAGGAAATTTATTAATAAAAGAATGAAAATTTACATAAGCTTCTCTCATGAACAGTTACCCTACAAATGACCCTCCACGCTCTTTAAATAGATATCATGGACCAATTGGGTGTTAAGCCATAGATCAAGTGTCGGTAATACCGAGGAGAGAATGAACCATTGGATCACTACATATCATGACCATCGAATTGTAAGTTACAAAAGTACATAGTAAAGAAACACACTTTACCTAACTCTACACTAGACCAAGTTATACTTAACTATTTCCTATGTGTTGGAATATCCTAACATTCCCACTTAAGAACAACTTGGGATAGGATTGAAGGATGTACAAATATGACACAATAGGAGAAGGAAGGAGGCATTAGAGCCTATCCCCCCTTAGTGACAACTTCCTGAACTCCAACCATAAATCGAAGTTTAGTAAACTTCACCTCTGTGAGAGCCTTTGTAAAGATGTCTGCAACTTGATCATCTGTTGAACAATATTGCACTTCAAGAACATGGTTGTTAATGAGATTTCTGATGAAGTGCATGTGCAGTTCAATGTGTTTGCTACATTGATGTTGGACTGGATCTTTGCATAGTTGAATGCCAATTTGATTATCACACCAAAGTGTAGTTGAAAGCTGCTGCTGAAAGCCAAACTTTGACAGGATCTGACAAAGCCACGGGGCTTCCTTACTAGCTTCTACGACACCACGATACTCTACTTCTACTGAAGAAAGAGAAATGGCACTTCGTTTCTTGCAAACCCATGTAATAGGTCCTGAACCAAGAGTGAACACATAACCTACAATAGACTTCCAATCATCAGGGTCACCAGCCCAATCAGAATCAATGAAACCAACCATTAGAGGAGATGCTTCTGCACTTTAATGAATCCCAAACTGAACTATACCTTGAACATAACGAAGTATTCTTTTAGCTACTTTCCAATGACTTTCAAGTGGGTTTTGCATAAACCGAGCAATAAGGCCAAAAACAAAGGAAAGGTCAAGACGATTATGGGTCAAATACAAAAGTTTTGCTACAAGTTGACAGTATAAGGTAGCATCAACTTCAGGGGAAGTACAAGTGACTGAAAGTTTGGCTTCAGATGGAAAGGGAGAAGGGATTGGCTTACAGTCTTCCATGTGAAAATGTCTTAGAAGATCACATGCATACTTGGACTAGGAAAGGGAAATACCTTCCTTGGATTGCAACACTTGAAGACCAAGAAAATAATGCAAGTGCCCTAAGTATGTCATTTCAAACTTCTTTTTAAGGTTGTACTTCACATGGTTTATAAGGTTGGGATCACTACCAGTAAGAATAAGATCATTAACATAAAGAACAATAATGTTAAGAGACTTGCCCACTTTCTTAGTGTAGACAGTGTTGTCAAAATGAAACCTAGAAAATCAAGTTTCTAAAAGAAAGCTATCCATTTTGGCATACCAAGCCCAAGGCGCTTGCTTGAGACCATAAAGTGATTTCTTAAGCCAACATACAAGGCTGGAGTCTATTTGTATAAAGCTAGTAGGTTGTTCCATATAGATTTCTTCATGCAAGTCCCCATGCAAGAAGGCAGATTTAACATCCATCTGATGGACTTCCCATTTGAAAGAGGTAGCAAGGGAAAGAATAAGGCAGATAGAGTTCATTTTTGCAACAGGGGAGAAGGTTTTAGTATAGTAAATGCCTTCAACTTGTGAAAAACCCTCAGCAACAAGACAAGCTTTATGTTTATCAACTTTTCCATCCAGTCCATACTTGGTTCTGTAAACCCAATTGCATCTAACAAGTTTTCATCCCTTTGGAAGGGGAACAAGATCCCATCTATCATTTGCCAATAATGAACGATATTCTTCATTCATAGCTGCATCCCAATCTGGATGTCCTGAAGCTTCTGCAAAGGTGTCAGGATCATAATTAGCTAGAGCTTGAGCTAGTAAAGAAGAGGCTCTATCGAACTGAGAACGTGTACATCGTTGATATGTAGGATCACCAATAAGAGAACTTGCTACATCCCAAGTAGCATAGACCCATTTTGGAAGCTAAGGAGATGAAGGAGGATCCTTAAAGGTGGGGGAGGATTGTCATCCTTGCTATCATCATCTGAAGAAGAAATATTTTCAGAAGTAGAAGGGATAGAGAGAGGTGGCACATCCGCCAAACTAGGCTCATAGGTTGATATATTTTCAGCAAACTTTACATCTATTCTAATGATAACATTTTTGGACTTAAGTGGAATAAATTTGTATCCTTTGACATTTTCAGAATATCCAACAAAAATACATTTTTCACTCTTAGATTCTAAAGATTTATGTTTCTCATCTGGACTATGGGCCCATGCTTCACTTCCAAAAACACAAAAGTGACATACATCTAGTTTAATTGAGCTCCATGCTTCTTCTGGGGTGATTTTTTTTTAAACCTTATTTGGAGTGCAATTTATTATGTAATTTGCATAGTTAATTTCTTCTGCCCAAAAATTAACACTAATTCCTTTAGATTGAAGCATAAAATTAGAGATTTCCTTTAAGGTGCGATTCTTCCTTTCAGCTACACCATTTTTCTTGGAGTATATGGAACAATCTGTTGCATTTGAATTCCATTCTCATTGCAAAAGTTGATGAATTTGTTGTTAACATATTCTCCGCCATTATCATATCTTAGCTTAAGAATTTGATGTCTATATTGTTTTTCAACAAAGGCCTTAAAGGCCAAGAACATGTTAAATACTTCACTCTTGAGTTTTAAGAAGTATACCCAAGTGCGTCTGGAGAAATCATCAATGGAAGTTAAGAAATACTTGTAGCCAGAGAATGAAACAACTGGAAGTGTACCACATAAATCACTATGCACAAGCTGTAAAGGGGCTGAGGCATGCTAAGAGGCACGTTTTTCAAAACTATCCCAATGATGTTTTCCAAGTACACATCCAGAACACACACCATCTCTGCAAGATACCATTGGAAGCCCTGCCACCATATTTTCTTTACATAGATTCAGAAGGGAGCGATAGTTTAAGTGACCAAATCACTCATGCCAAAGTTTGCTCACTTCATCATTATGAGCAACAAATACCGAGGTAAGATTTGATGAACCAAAGTTGTTAAACTTATACAACCTTGTAGAATCATCAGCAATGCTAGTAGCTAAAATTTGTCTGGGATCTCTTAGGTCCTTAATTACAACATCGTGAGGTGAAAATTCAATGATTTACCTTCACCTGAATGAATATCTAATATATAGATAGAAGGTTGTAGGATAAGGTTGGAACACATAATACATCGTTGAATTGACCATTGTCTATATGAACAATTCCAGTTGCAACACTAAGAGATCTATCATCACCAACATATATACTTTTGGTGTTACAATCATTTAAAGAAGAAAACATGGCTTTGTTTTTGGCCATGTGATAAGAAGCTCAAGAATCAATGAGCCACTCATGAGAATGAGAAGAAGAAGAAGATACATTTAGTGCATATCCATACCGAGATGCGTGACAACCACATGCAGAAAGTGTTATTCTTGAAGATGAAGTTGAAGTTGTTGAGTGCTCCAAATGGATGTTATGCTTCTTCATCACTGCTTCCAAGGCTTCCATCTTCTTAAAGCATTTGGATTCTAAGTGGCCATCTCGATTACAAAAGTGGCAATGTCTATTAGTCTTCTTCCCTTTGTTTTTGTTTGCCTTATCATTTTGTCGAAATGATTTTTCATATTGAGACTGAAATGGCTTGGACCCTTGTTTGGTTTAGGACCATTCTTTTTAGAATACGACTTCTTAGCATTATTTGAATTTGGTTGCTGCTGGGCAGGTAAGGCTTTCTGTTATAGACATATTTGGGCACTACAACCCCAATCACATATGTCAATAAACCAAGGGATCTCAAACCCCTAAAAGTGTTGTTTCATACCCTAAAGGATCAAGGTCAACTGATTACATCATTTCCCAGAAGTTCTGCTAGAAAAACTACTCAGAACTGGTCAAAACTGGACCATACAGACTGCTCCATGCCGAGGGTGCGATGCATCTCACCTGTCACACACAAGGGGTGTGATGCATACTGAAAAGCCCTTCTGTAAGGTGCGATGAGCGAGAGCAGACAAATGGTAGAGGTAATTTGCTAGGTGGAAACTCAGAGAATCTTCTAGAAACTGCTCATATGACACTTGCCTCTCTGAATTCGCCCAGGGATGAGTAAGAGATCATGAAATCTCCAAGTGGAACCAAGAACTATTAGTGAAATGACACTAATCAAAATCCCAAAAGTTGACTCACCCCTTTGCAAATATCTATATATGGATCCCTCATCCTAGAGATCCAAAGGCTGGAATTTTGTATTTTGTGAGGAAGTGTTGTTGGTTTCTCTATGAAGCATTGTATTGTTGGCTGATCTATCTTTCCATGAGGTGCAGAGGGCTTTCATGCTGGGAGGATGATGCTAGATCAAACAATTGGGTTGTAATCCTCTCTTCTACTACTTCTATTAATAAAGTTATTTGAGTTTTCCTCCATATAATTGTATATTTTTGAATCTTGTATTTGTGTATGCATTTGTATGGTTAATGTACATCTAATTCTACATTGTTTATGGTTATAGATCTCTATGCTTTGATGGTATTTTGCTACTTTGCCTCTACGACTATTCTTTGAAGCAGGACAAGTGTGAAAGGAGTGGAAAAATCTCGATCAAGGGGGAGAGGAAACAAGCAAGGAGCCAAGCGAAAGACTAAGGTTGGTGCTCTCTTCTTCTCTCTCATCTATCTCCCATAAAGGAAAACACAAGTTACTTTGAATTGTTTGCTTCTAAGATTGCTACCCGTCTTAGTGGGACTAGCAGATCTGAATAGACACCAGTTTTCCTGGAAACAAAATGGCGACTCCACTAGGGAATGAATAGTTTGTTTGTTTTTTACTATTGTTTGCTTTATAAACTATAGACGGAGCTTGATGTTAAGGCAGCTAGCCTTCGAACTACTTTTGCTATGCAACTGCAAAGTAGATCAACGCTACTTCAGTCAATATCTAGGTTGGTTTATGAACTAAACATCTGACTTGCAAACATCCTAAGTGCCCTGGTGGTAGCTCAATAACCTCATTAGATCATACCTCTATACTTTGTGTTTACTGTCTATCATAAGCTTGACCTAAATCCCTGAACTTAGCTACAAACTGTGGGTGAAAACCAAGCTCAGTCTCGTTCCTGGACCATCACACCATCTCTCATTGGCAGTCTAAATGCATCGCACCTCCCGTGTGCTGCAGGTGAGATGCATCCCTATTTCCCTTAAGGATAGGTGTGATGATTGAATGAAATTGTTTCTCTCTCCAGATTTTGGTTTTTTCTTCATTTTTTTCAGCGCTATTAAGTAGTTTTGCAGCCTATGATCAATATATCACTGTTGAAGCTTTCTTCCTTTACATTATTCAGCCTCCATTGATAAGGAATTGTGAATGTTTTTTTTATGTATTTTTCATCATTTATAGTCCTCCTTTGCAAATAGTAGCTCAATCGAACTATCGTCTTTTGATTTGAAAGTGTCGCAACTGTCGTTTTCAGTCAAGAAAAAGAGTGTTGTAAAGTCTTCCTCTTTTAGATGGTCAATTGTACTTTTTCCATTGTATTTGATTTGAATGATCAATTCTTTGAAGTGTCGAAAATAGTTTTCCATTCGAAATTGAAAGTGTCGTCTTAGTCTTCCTTTCGTTTTTGAAAAGAAATTGCTAAAGTGTCGCTTGGAGGAAAAGTAGTTCAGATCTGTACTTATTTTTGTTTTTGGCATTCTCACATTAAGGAAACAGAAAAACAAATACATGCATGTGCATTTGCATTTAGACTACATGCGGAAATTGATTTAGGAAAAGTGCATTTATTGTGTGCTCTCTGCTCTCTGTTGAAAGAATTTTACTCTTGTTTCCTTAGTAGCTAGGATTTTCATTGCTAAAAGAAAATAAATGACTGTTTATCATTTAGATTACATATTTAGGAATTGTACATCTAAATCACGTGGTGAATCTTCAAAGGCAAACTTCTTAAGAAAGATCAACTATAAAATAAATCTCAATGAACATAAAAACGCTTTGGAACCTAACGCACAACATCTAGAAGTCTAGGCTAGAGATGTATTCTGGTGTCGTAAAGCCTGGTAACTATCATTTCCATCGTAGGTTGGGTGATTCCTCCTCTTTGATATGACAAGTGCTAGTACGAACTTGTGCTCCCACGTACCGTCGAGTATATATTGGGAGACCATAATAGGCTAATATCCTTTATCCTTAGGAAGCCATGTCTTCCGTCCTATCAATCGCAATGCATTGAACATAACATTAGGGAAGATTGACTATTGTACGTAAATTCCTTTGTAATTTCTCTATAATTTACCATCGAGGTGTATATTGCAGTTTTGCAATTGGTTTAGTAATCCCTTTGTCTAGATTTCCAGAGTAGTCACTTTCGTTCCTTTTCGACTCCTTAAAAGAAAAGGTCCATCTGAGCACTTGTCACTTCAGGCTCATTAAAAATTGAAGGCGACTAGATTCATCTTTAGCTTTTTCTTGACTCTTAAAAATTGAAAAAGCAAGTTGTGTCAAAGAGTTATAAAATTAATTTAATTCGGAATAACATTTTCCCCTTTTAATTTTGAGTTGATCAAGTAATCCGCAATCATGGAAGAAAGTCAATCAAAACCCATCGTTCGCTGAGACTAATGAGTCAACCATATTTGACTCCAAAAACGAAACCATTCTGGGCCAAGCGATCTCGATTAACTGGGTCGAAATCTCCTGGTTTATTTGAAACTTGTGTTTCAACATCATCAGAGACTCAGGTTACTCCAATTATTTCTTGTACCCCTACCTCTACAGGAGAAGTTCCACAGTTACAAGAGGACATTAGAACTGATCCTAGTGTAACGGTAAACACTTCTATTCCTGAACCAACTCCATCTAGGGCTGATTCGGAAGGTGTCACCCCTTCAATATCAGTCACTGTAGAGTCTATACCTTCTTCGGCACCAGAAATATTTTATAGACCTGACGATCTACCTCTTCCACCTAGACTGATTGCTATAGAAGAGATTGTGGAGGATCTTCCATCCAGTACCCTATTGCATTTTGGAACTGGGATCCACTTATATCCTTCTACTACAAAAGTTAGTTCTTTCAATCATCCTTCATCGCAAGTTCTTGTTGAATCGCTAGGAAATATTTTGGATAGACTCAATATGTCTAAACAACCATCGACATCTAGGACTGTGTCATCTGATACAGTAGCAACATAACCTCCTGCCACTACTCTGACAATGTTCGCACCCAACTAGTTCTCAACCACTAGATGGAGTCCACCCAGGGACTGTTTCGACAGCATGGTATGTTCCTATTTGTTCATCCAGAACCTTATCTAGAATTTCTTATGTTGAGACTCAACAAATTGATCCTTCACATCAGTATCAATTTGGGCAGTCCAGTCTCCAAAGAACAACTTACCCTTTAAACATTGGATTGCCACCATATGGGGGGTAGTATGCCTTTTCATTGTTCCCTCCGGGAGAGAAACCATATGAGAGTTCACAACAAAATTCGGGTCACGCTGGAATTGCATCCAGTGGTTGGGTACCAATACTGCCTCAATAGCCAAGAGTTGTATATTCAATGCAACCAATTCAACTTGTGTCAAACATTCCCACTACACTAGCTATTGTGACGATGTCGCAGGTACAAGTGCTACCTATTGTATGTCAACCTCAAGTCTCCCAGGTTGTAATACAACAGCCTCTTATCTACATGACTCAATCACAACCGCAGATTAGTGGCCCCTTAACTGAAGCGACTCAGGCTCAAACGGGTACTTTCACCCCTCATCTTGGTCAAACATTTAGTATTGGACAACAACAAATGGTCCAACAACCATGGCTACTACAATATCAACAACCACAATTCCAGCAAGCTTACCGAGGACCTAAGCAACAAAGCTTTACGGGTAATGGGCAACCGTATGTTCAAAATGGTTACCAACAGTCATATTATAATGGTTGTGCCCATCAACTTTATCAAAGTTATCAACATCAAATACATTATGCTGGTATACAAAGACCCACTGCTTAGGAAATCCCATCTTATCCTGGGTATGCTTTGCCAAACCTGAATCAACAGTTGCCTTTCGTAGAAACTTTAGAATTACCAGATCTGAATCAGCTAACAAATGATCCATTGCTTACGCCCCTTGGTGGCCAGCGATTCCTCATAAACTTCTGTCAGATATTCCTAAATTAAATGGAAATCTGGGTGAAGATCCATCGAATCATGTAATGACCTTCCATTTCTGGTGTTCATCCAACACCCTCAATGATGATTCGATTAGGCTTCACCTTTTTTAGTGAACGCTAACTGGTCCGGCAGCGAACTAGTACATCGAATTGCCTAGAGCTTCATTCGATAACTTCAACACCCTTGCCACTACCTTTTAACCCATTTGCAGCTACCCATAAGGTATAAAACAGGAACGGAGCTCCTTACCAATTTTAAATAGACAACATCCACTCACGTATCTAATCATATTCATGAATGGTGACATCATCGTTGAATGGTAAAAACATATGTTCCTGATCAACTTCTAGCTAAATGGTTTATTAAGTCGTTATTACCTTCGATTACAGAAGATGTGGCCAAGGGAGGAGTTGTCACTGAAGAGCAAGTCATTGCTCATGCACAATATCTAGACTTGATCTATACTCAGTCTGACATGCTCTATGACAAAATTCTTGATTCTCCTAAACCATAATTTTCCGTTCCTCCCCCTCCTAAATTGAACAGGGACTCTCATGTTGGCATTGGCATGATTGGCACCTCAAGTACACAAACTGCAAAGGCTCCATCTAGTAAAGCCCTTGCAGTTTCTAGTCAAAAAGCAAATGATAAACTTCTTGCCTCTGAGGTTAAAGCCATGTCATCTGACAAGGGAAAAGAACCAAAGCAAACAGGAGGCAAGAAGAAAGGGAAAAAATAAAAATAAGAAACAGGAAGATTCAACTCCTGAGAAATCTTCTGAAAACTCTACTGGGAACAAAAACCTCGTTATCCATGTTTAAAGACTTCAACTACCTTAGTGGTGTTGACTGATCCGTTTCCAAACCTAGACACTAGCCTGGTTGCTGTTGATCATGCTTCCAAATCCTAAGTGCTTATGTTTCGAAATAGCAAAATGATGCTTTGATATCGACAAGGAATAAAGATTATGGGAATCCACAGATGTCAAACAACAAGGCTACAAGTCAACCTAGTAGTTGGAAAACAACTTCGTCGGAAGTTGTGCCATCCATCATTTCTGAACTAACAATAAAGTCACCAAAGGGAGTAGTACATAAATCGACATTTAATCCTCGTGCTCGAGGAGCACAGAATTATAATATGGTAGAGGATCGGGCTCAGTTGCCATTCGCTATGTCAACACTTGAAGTACTACATAATTGCCCCTCCCAAAAGCAGGCTTTATTATCAGCAATAGGTGGGATTGAACCAACAGATCCAAATATTGTGGCCTTTAACCATAAAGGATACGAACCTTGGTTACCGGCTCAACTCGCTTTCCTCGTACAGGTAAAATCCCTCAACAAAACTATTCATCGAACAATAATTAATGAGGGGGCATCTACCTGTATTATGTCGATGAGTTGCTGGAAAACTTTAGGCTCGTCACCCTTGTCGAGATCATCAACAACATTAAAAGCATTCGATGGACGAACATACATGCCATATGGGATTTTAAGTAACTTACAAGTTGAACTGGGGAGCAAGACAATAGAAATTGAAGTCAAAGTTATCGATGGAAACCTTGATTAAAATATCCTACTGGGAAGGCCCTGGATTTATGCTATGGTTGTTGTGGTGTCAACATATTTTAGAAAGATTACATTTCCTTTCCAAGGTGGAATTACAATCGTTGACCAACTAACCTTTTTCCCCAATAGTTCACAAGCTACGGGAAGCATTCCAATGATCCATGGAAGCTCTCAATCGCTTCAAAATGTCAGAGTAGGCCTCCTAAAAGACCTTGCCTTAATGGTACTTCTTCCCTCCCGCCTCCGAGTGATTTGGCAGAATTGGCCACAGTGGAAACCTGTAATATGGTATCTTCTACATCAGCAAAGATTAAGAAGATTTTTTAACATTTTTTAACATGGATCATCGCCAAGTATTGCCTCCAAGCCCCGTAGAAATTTTGTAGCAATCAATTTTCTGGGCCTGGGCGGCAAACCCAAATCAACACTCAGCAAGTGTTTGGGTAGATAGGTCTCTAGAGTATGGTACCTCTTCTGATCCTTGGTCTCGTATACATTTTACAAACGAAGAAATCATTCAGTCGATGATGATAGGAGAGACACCATGGGAAGATTTCCACCATCATTCCCATCTTCAAGATAACAACGAAGATTATTCCAGTGACCTTAATCATCCTTCAGTTTTTTATTTTCTATCAAATACTATAAATACAATAGATTCGTAGCCAAAATTCTTGGTCTTTCTATTCTTTACTTTGAGCAAAGTTCCTTGTCTTGTGTCAATCTCGGTAAAAAATGAAACAAGGACCCCTGGAGCAAAGTTCCAAGTCGAGTCTTTGATTAGATCTCATAGAATTCTAGTAGTGTCTTTCACTTGATCTCGCAATGGAACCTTCATTCCATCCACCTGATAGCCATGACTAGCCTGGTGAATGTAATGAAGCTTGGGGGGCATGCACCTAGTTGTAAAGATAAGTTTAATTGTAGGTTGTGTGATTGGTCTGTCACACCATTCACCTTTGTCTATTCTAGAGAAATTTGTCCTACTTCACCGCAGTGATTTCGATCTGGTTACGAGAGACTCTCCTTTTCATCATGCTGGGGGCATGCAAACCAACTGAGCATATGTTGTTGCATGGTTCAAGCTCAATAAAAAATAAACCAGGCTATGAGCAATGTTTGCACAAGGTTCAAGTTCGTTAAAAAATAAACCCGTCACTGAGCATAGTTTCTTCTGATTAAAGCTCATTAAAAAATGAATCAACTCTCGGTAAATAACCTTTGTCATTGCCATTCTATCTGCCTTTCGAACCTTGGTTGTGTTCTTTCCATCACCTCCATCTGTTTGGTTGATCATACACCTCCACTTGATTGTTTACCATTTTGAGGAACAACTGCAATGAGTGGTCCTATTAGTGAACCTCTTCACACCACCATGTTTTTGAGAAGTTCCAAGGTTACCCAAAACTCGTTCGCTACCCTAAACATCACTCGTTCCTCAAACATGAGTATCTTTTAAACTCTTTTTAGCCTTGTAAAATATGAAAAGATTGTCGAGTTGCTAACCTTTCTAGCTCGTTAAAGTAAAGGGAAGCACCATACCTCCTCTATATTTTAATCTTTTTGGACCCGAGGGATCATTACACTAAAAGATCGAGCGCTTGTCTTGTTCGGCTAGCTGAAACTATCGAAAAGACATCCCTTTCATATTATTTTTACTTTTTCGGACTTAAGGGATTATACCATGAAAAAGGACTACTGGAGTTTCTTTTCCGTCTCCTTTTAGACTCTCTAAATATGAAAAGGACCAAGTTGTCTTGGTCGTTAAACTCGTTAAAACAATAGCGACAAACTTTTCCATACGGACAAGAGCGAGTTTCACGGTCGCTAGGCTCGCTAAAACATAGCGACAGGTTTGCCCGAAGGGAAAATTATAGAACACGCATATGTTATCCTCCTCAAGCTTAACAAAAGTAAAGAGGTACTGGTTAGCAATGATTGAGGAAAAATGGAAGAAAACTTGAAGAACTTCATTGGTAGCAGGTCGCTCTTGAACATGACACTTTCACTCCATCGCCATGATTGAGTCGGGTTGGGTTATTCTGTTCACCGGTCATATCACCATTGGTCCTCCGTACCATCCATTTTTGGGGTTAATGCTACCAATGCATTTCAGTGTTGTTGATATATTCAAGAGAAGTCGCTCAGAAAATTCACAAACCCAGCTTACACCTCATGCACTGCAATACCTTCACGCTCCATTTTTCATGACCACCACCCTGAACCTTGTATCATTAGATCGTTTTCACCTCCACAAAATCATTTGCTCCATTCTGTGTCGTAGATGTGGGATTCACTAAGGCCCTCCTACAACAAGTCACTTCTTGTCGACATCAACTCATTATCCAAGAAGTTGACTTAGGAACAACCCTTTCAGTACTTTGAAGCTTGCATGCCTCAATGGCAAGTTTCTCACTTCCGGCAATAGGTTCACATTAATGGCCTTCGACCGAAAGATTTTCCGTGGTGTTCGACATCGAGTCATGTATTCACACCATGTGAATTGTACTGCAGTACCTTGAGGGTCATTATCATTATCAGTGATTCCTCTCGTGCCTATTAACAACTTACATCATTGGCTAGTAATCAGGCGATGTCTTTCCATGTTCGACATTAGAACATCTTTTCACATGGATCAACTTGTACATCGAGCGAAGATTGAACGAGTTTGAAGACCCCATATCTAGTTTCATGCATCTGGGCTGCGATATATTCAAGAAAATAAAGACATCAAATGTACTCCATAGCTGCATAGATAATCATCCAAGCTAAGGGATGATGGCTCTACCAGAATCATCAGTTTGCCACACAGATGGTTGTCTGTCCTATGTACATGGAAATGAATTTATAAAGCTGAGCATGGGAATGCCCACCTCAGCTAGGTCACGAAAATATTATGAAGATAATATATTGTATTGTATCTTATTACAGGTCACCTTCCAGTTCGAAAAACCTTAGATCCTCATGATAAAGCATTTCACCCGACATCAGAAGATTTACGACCGCATGCTTTAGGGGGCAACTGTTATAGACATATTTGGGCACTACAACCCCAATCACATATGTCAATAAACCAAGGTCTCTCAAACCCCTAAAAGTGTTGTTTCATACCCTAAAGGATCAAGGTCAACTGATTACATCATTTCCCAGAAGTTCTCCCAAAAAAACTACTTAGAACTAGTCAAAACTGGACCATACAGACTGCTCCATGCTGAGGGTGTGATGCATCTCACCTGTCACACACAAGGTGTGTGATGCATACTGAAAATCCCTTCTGTAGGGTGCGATGAGTGAGAGCAGACAAATGGCAGAGGCAGTTTGCTAGGTGGAAACTCAGAGAATCTTCTAGAAACTGCTCATATGACACTTGCCTCTCTGAATTCACCCAGGGATGAGTAAGAGATCATGAAATCTCCAAAGTGGAACCAAGAATATCAGTGAAATGACAACTAAATCAAAATCCAGAAGCTACTCACCCCCGCTGCAAATATCTATATATGGATCCCTCATCTAGAGGATTCCAGAGGTTGGAATTTTGTATTTTGTAAGGAAGTGTTGTTGGTTTCTCTGTGAAGCATTGTATTGTTGGGTGATCTAGCTTTTCATGAGGTGAAGAGGGCTTTCATTCTGGGAGGATGGCGCTGGATCAGATAACTGGGTTGTAATCCTCTCTTCTAGTACTTCTATCAATAAAGTTATTCGAGTTTTCCTCCATATACTTGTATATTCTAAATCTTGTATTTGTGTATGCATTTGTATAGTTAATGTACATCTGATTCTACATTATTTATGGTTATAGATCTCTATGCTTTGATGGTATTTTGCTACTTTTCCTCTACAGGTGTTCTTTGAAGCGGGACAAGTGAGAAAGGAGTGGTGAAAGCTCTATCAAGGGAGAGAGGAAACAAACAAGGAGCCAAGCGAAAGACTAAGGTTGGTGCTCTCTGCTTCTCTCTCATCTATCTCCCATAAAGGAAAACACAAGTTACTTTGAATTGTTTTTTTCTAAGATAGCTACCCGTCTTAGTGGGACTAGCAGATCTGAATAGACACTAGTTTTCCTGGAAACACTTTCTTAGAAAAGTTTCCAAGCTTAAGACGACCAAGATGTAAGATTTTCTCTTGTTCTCTTACTAAAGAATCACAAAAGGCATCAAGGAAGGGGACTTGTAGTCTTGTCCTTGAGAAATGAAGGCTTCTCTTGTAGAATGGAAGGTGGAAATAAACACAGATTAGGCTGGTCCCAACTTAGTATGAATGGAATAGATAAGGTTACCATCTTCTTTCTTAACCTTAACACCTTCCAAGAGAAGTCTAAGGGTCTTGAACTTGGAAAAAAATCTTCAATGGAAGAAAAATTATTGGGGTCCAATGTAAGAAACTCATTTTTGAATTGATGGGCTCTAAGTTCATTTTTAATTCCAAAAACTTTAGTGATCTGTTCCATTGCTTCATTAGGAGTATCAAGTTCTGCGATATGGAATCTAAGGTCTGAGAAATAGACATCCCTATCAACCCACGTGTTTGATCTTGCCTATTTTCCCATTTGGCTATCTTATCTTCATCTTTCGGTTTGGTTTCTTGGCCTAAGGCTATTCTATAAAGACCTTTACTTCTAAGTAAATCCATAATGTAGGACCATCGTTGGAAGTAGTTGGTGCTATCAAGAATAACTTGGCATGGACTTTCCATTTTAGCAGAAACTAAAGCTATAGATGCTGAAAATAAGTGTTCCAATGGAAAGATCTTGAAAAATCAGGTTGGTTAAAAAAACAACTCTAAAAACGGCTTCCGGATGAAGAAGTTATGGCTTTTTGAAGAAAAGTTGTTGAAAATGCCGACGAAGTGTGGGAATGTGTGCAAATGAATGATAATGTTATATTTTAAAAAAAAAATCCACCCCCTTTCCAAACTTAATCTAATTAGCTCAACAAAAGGAAACACTTGAACTCAAGACCTCTATTCTCATAAAGTAGCTTTGGACCAAGTGAGCTAGATTAAAAGGTTAGTAATTTTTGGAAAAGAGGAAGGGGTTTTTTTTTTTAGTCACTGAAGCTTTGGGGTGCGTGCTTGCTTGAGAAAGATCTTTTTTCCCTACCAAACAAAAACACAAAACCCAACACAGACAAAAAAAAAAACCTTATGGTTTGAAGTTAGCTTTAGCTAGAAACTAAAATTTTTCCTCAATGTTTTTTATTTTCTGAGATCACACTAAGGGGCGTTGGAAAAGAGCATATGCATGAGGAAAATCCTTTCTTTCTATTTCTAATTTACCTAGATCACACAGAGTTGTGGGGCAAAGAGCATATGTAGAAATGAAAGGTATGGATCCAGTAATAAAAAAAACAAAGAGCTAAATAAACCAAAATAAACAGAGAGAAAATAAATAAAAATTGCAAATAAACATTGTATACCTCCAGATCTTAAAAATGACGTAGCTAGGGCTACCGGAAACCTTTTTGCGTCAAACGAAAGGGGTTCCTCACTAGAACAAATGCTCCTAACACAATAGAGCAATCCTCTTGGCTCGAAAGCAGTCAGTAACAGTAGATCTCGGAAATGACAGTCGGATGCAGTTCTATCGGCTTCATATTTAGATCATCAATAAATGCGACCCTCAAATAGCTTTGATACTATGTAGGAATTTACAAGGTAAGTTCCTTAGACAGAACACCAAAGGATACCACTCACAAACAAATCACATATCAATACACCAGTATTGTTGACGTGGTTTAAACCCTCAAAGAGGGAGACAATCCACGACCTGAGCAAATGCGGTCACTTCAGGTAATTTATTAATAAAAGAATGAAAATTTACATAAGTTTCTCTCATGAACAGTTACCCTACAAATGACCCTCCATGCTCTTTAAATAGAGATCATCGACCAATCGGGTGTTAAGCCACAGATCAAGAATTGGTAATACCAAGGAGAGAATGAATCGTCGGATCGCTACATATCGTCACCATCAGATTGTAACTTACAAAATACATTGTAAAGAAACACACTTTACCTAACTCTACACTAGACCAAGTTATACTTAACTATTTCCTATGTGTTGGAATATCCTAACATTTTGACCTGGTTATTGGACATAACTCTTAGTGTCTCATATTTGTGTTTGGTTGTCTTCACATGATCATTAAGTTTAAGTTCTATCTACAATTGGTGATCTGAAAAGTTGTGAAAAAGAAATATGCATTCTAAGTAATTGTAATAAAATAGAACATTCAATTCTCTGCAAAGTACATTCATTTTTATGCAAAGTACATTCATTTTTCTGCAAAGTATATTCAACTTTCTGCAAAGTACATTCCACTTTCTGCAAAGTACATTTAGCTTTATGCTAAGTAAATTCAACTTTCTATAAAGTACATTCAACTTTTTGCTAAGTATATTCAGTTCCATTCAGTGTTCTGCAAAGTACATTCAATTTTCTGCATAGAACTTTCAAAGTTTCTGGCAAAAAAAAAATAAATAATAATATAAAAAATAAAAAAAAATCTGCATAAAACTTTCAAATTTTAACATGGTATCAAATTCGTTTGGAAATTTATTTTTCATCGGAATCCGATGATTTTCTTTTCAAAAATTCTAATCATAGAAGTGTTTGAATTATTTTTTTGATGGTGGAAATTGATTCGGTACCATCAAAAACCCCCTGGGCACCCAAAATCCTAAAGTTTAATGGTTGTAATGTAGATTTCCCGAAATGAATGTTGGATTTTGGCAAAAATCATGCCAAAATTTCTACTATTTGTTGGGTGAATTAGTGGCCTCGCCAAACTACTTGAAATAAGAGTGAGAAAAAAGCTTGAGAAAACAACAAAGAAAAAGCATGAGGGAAAACTAAGAAAAAGCTCGAGGTCCCTAAGGGAATGGCTAATGAAATCCACTAGATAAAAAAATCAATGGAGGATGGGGAGTCCACAAGACGTGTTTTTAATATAGTCTCCTTTGCTTTGAATTTAAAGAAACCAACGACTAATGGAAATAAGCAATGGGAATCCAATATACATATGTTTCACAAAGTCTCCACTCTTTACTCCTAGCGCCCAATAAGCATGCAATAAGTCTCCACTCTTTGCTCCTAACTTAAGAAAGAAACCAACACCTAGTGAGTATGCAATCTTGTTTTTAATGAAGTCTCCCTTGCTTTGAATTTAAAGAAACCAACGACTAATGGAAGTAAGCAATGGGAATCCAATATACATTTGTTTCACAAAATCTCCACTCTTTGCTCCTAGCGCCCAATAAGCATTCAATAAGTCTCCTCTCTTTGCTCCTAATTTAAAGAAAGAAACCAACACCTAATAAGTATGCAATAAGCATTCAATAAGTCTCCTCTCTTTGCTCCTAATTTAAAGAAAGAAACCAACACCTAGTAAGTATGCAATCTTGTAAGTCTCCTCTCTTTGCTCCTAATTTAAAGAAAGAAACCAACACCTAGTAAGTATGCAATCTTGTAGTGAGTAGAAACGATCATGGAACAAACCCAATTTTTTTTTAAGAGAATAAGCAGTTTCTTATTTTTTTAAAAACAAGTTGGTTCTTTAGGTGGAGAACGCACTTAGCACTCTCAAAGAGGGCAGAACATACACAAAACCCCTTTGGCTCCCCCTTAAATGACTATGCAAGTAAATACAACTACCTTCAATCTAGTCATAAATTTAATTTCAAATGATTTGGGTCTAATGCGAGTTGTGAAATTTGAGTATAAACACCCCACCCCTTCAGCACTAAGTCTCCAAATTCTCTCATTCTCTTATGTCTCCTCTGTGTCGAGGGGAACCACTTTGGGTATATGATGTTCAAATAAATGTGGCTTTCTCTTATATCTCTTGGATTCAAGGGAACCACTTTTGGTATATGACCACTTTGGGTATATGATGTTCAAATGTGTCGAGGGGAACCACTTTGGGTATATGATGTTCAAATAAATGTGGCTTTCTCTTATATCTCTTGGATTCAAGGGAACCACTTTTGGTATATGACCACTTTGGGTATATGATGTTCAAATAAATGTGGCTTTCTCTTATATCTCTTGGATTCAAGGGAACCACTTTTGGTATATGAACAAATAAATGTCTTCTCAAGAATAAAATACTCTCTTAAGAATACAAATGAGCATTAAGAGAATACAAATGAGCATTCAATTGGGTTTTTTTTATTGTGGCTCCTTCAAAAGTTTGGGTTTTGGGTTTTGTTTGAGCATTAAGAGAATACAAATGAGCATTCAATAGGATTGTGGCTCCTTCCAATAATTTGGGTTTTTTTTATTGTGGCTCCTTCAAAAGTTTGGGTTTTGGGTTTTTTGGGTTTTGTTTTTTTGTTTTCTCTGTAAACTCTTCTTTGGCGTAGCATATAATATAATCTCTTAAGAATACCAATCTTTGCAATAACATATAATATATTCTCTTAAACAATATAAATGAGCATTCAATAGGATTGTAAACTCTTCTTTGGAATATAATATAGATAATTTTTATTAAATTAAAAAATTATAATATAAATTTTTTTATTAATTAACTATGGTTTAGTATAAAATAGCTCTCAAAGTGAGCATCAATAGGATGTGCTCCTCCAAAGGTTTGGGTCCTTCCAAAGGTTTGGGTTTTTGTTTTTCCTGTAAACTCTCCTCTTTCTCTTCTTTGGCATAGTATATAATATAATATTATCTAATTAAATTAGCTATGGTTTAGTTAAAATGTATTGGGACAGCATATACTATAATATTTTTTTATATTAAATTAGCTATGCTTTAGTTTGAAATTCGAATGTATAGTTAATTTTGTGAAGCTAAAATTCATATGGGAAGAAATAAAGTTCTATGGATGCATTTATGAAACATAGACCCACTAACACACATATATTAACAAAAGTTTTAATGGCCAGCAGCTTAAAATCACGTTCCAATTTCCCATACTGCTTTTGATGCAACTTTCAAGTACAATGATAAGGAAGTACAATTATAACGATGTGGTAAAATTCTCCAGACACATTTGTCCAATAAATACGCATCCTTGAGAAGAAGGGCCAAGAAAATGGATAAATCTTTTGCAAAAAAAAGTTATTCATTAAATTAAACATAAAGAATGTCTCTGACCCAGAGAATCACCAACGAAATATCAGGATATTGTCTCAGATTCCGATTATGCAGGGGGAGGTCTCTTCGCGATTCCCAGGTATTGTTTGCACAGCCTTCGACCTCTTTCTGCCAACTGTTCTGCTAACTGCCTTTTCATTTCTCGAGGATTTCCTACATTTTTAGAACCTTTTGGCCTTCCTCTGGAAGGCTTGTGCTGTACCTGCAAATCAGAGTGGAAAATATCGGAATCATGGTGAAGAACAGAGCTTGGACTGCGAGAAGGATCTGAGAAAGGAATCGCCTTAAGTGATCCTCCTAAAATAGTAGAACAATGGCCAGGGTTTAACAGCCCATTTACCAATGACATTTTAGGGTAGCACGGTTGGTTATGAGAATTCAAATAGCCATGGCATCCGGCCTGATCGCTTACCGATGGCGCCATACTCTGTTTGGTAAGCTGCCATTCGCTGGCTCTGGGACCTGTTTCTGAAGGCTTGGGAGCAGTATTTTCTGGACTTTCATATGAAATATCAACAACCAACATATCTGGAGGAAAAACTGTCTCTCCAGTTGACACTAATCTGTCATGTCTTGAAAGAAGATTATCATTTTGTTCTGGAAAATGAAACCCGCCCTGTCTAGCTGGTGTAAATGAACTGGCCAAACCGTAATCTAGGGCCTTTTCAGTTTCAGGGTGGACCAATTTTGGTGTCTTCTCTGTATTTCCTGAATTATATAGCCCCCGCATTTCACTTGTATTCTGATTCTCCCAGTGTTGTCCCTGTTTTTGTCCATCTGCAGATAAGTAAGAGGAAGGATAAGTAAAAATGAAATGGTGTGAAGAGATGGTATTAACACTAAATAAATGAAGCGAGAAAGTAAGAGCACACTAGCTGGTGTAAATGAACTGGCCAAACCGTAATCTAGGGCCTTTTCAGTTTCAGGGTGGACCAATTTTGGTGTCTTCTCTGTATTTCCTGAATTATATAGCCCCCGCATTTCACTTGTATTCTGATTCTCCCAGTGTTGTCCCTGTTTATTTCCTGAATTATATAGCCCCCGCATTTCACTTGTATTCTGATTCTCCCAGTGTTGTCCCTGTTTTTGTCCCTGTTTTTGTCCATCTGCAGATAAGTAAGAGGAAGGATAAGTAAAATGAAATGGTGTGAAGAGATGGTATTAACACTAAATAAATGAAGCGAGAAAGTAAGAGCACACGGGAGTAGAATAAAGAATGACAAGGTGTTTTTTGTTAAGGCATTTTATGGTGTTGTGGCTTAATGCATTTTATAATGTTGTGGGCATGTGGCCTAAGTTAGGTGTTACGTGTTAGGTGTTATTCTAGGTGGTGATTTTGATAGGTGATTTTGATGGCTTAAATGCCCTTAAATCACTGCTAAGCCACAAGTTAGAAGTACTTGTGCTAAGCCACAAGTTAGAAGTACCATCATCTCAAGTCACAAGTTAGAAGTTAAAGCATTTTATGATGTTGTGGGCATGTGGCCTAAGTCAGGTGTTAGGTGCTAAGCCACAAGTTAGAAGTACTTGTGCTAAGCCACAAGTTAGAAGTACCATCATCTCAAGTCACAAGTTAGAAGTTAAAGCATTTTATGATGTTGTGGGCATGTGGCCTAAGTCAGGTGTTAGGTGTTATTCTAGGTGGTGATTTTGATAGGTGATTTTGATGGCTTAAATGCCCTTAAATCACTGCTAAGCCACAAGTTAGAAGTACCGTGCTAAGCCACAACAAGTTAGAAGTACCATCATCTCAAGTCACAAGTTAGAAGTACCATCATCTCAAGTCACAAGTTAGAAGTATCGTCATCTCAAGACTGAGATAAACTATAAAAAAAAAGCAATAAAGTAAGAGGAACTTCAATAGCTAGTAAAGGCATAGGAAATTCGGTTAACGGTGCGTTAAGAATGCATGAAAATCATTTTACAGCAAGGTGGCACAAAGCTGAAGTTTTTTTTTAGGAGCAAAGCATCAGGGGAAATTCTCAAAGAAGAGTTATTACCATTTGGAAAATCATATTAAAACATATGCATATTAAACCAAGATAGAAAATCAAATTAAAACATATGCATATTAAACCAAGATAGAAGTTGCATCGAGAGTCCATTAATGATTACCATCTAAATCAAGCAATTACTCACTTTTTTTAAGTATATAAAAAGCAATTACTCACATTTTTTAAGCATATAATAAAAATAGAAAATTAAATCATTGAAATAGATTATCTAACCACGATCAATTTGGACAAATGGTAATGTTTACAAAATAGACCATAAAAAATCAATAGATTATCTAACAACTTTCAACATGACCTTGTTGAGTGGGTGTAGCTTGGGCAGTAGGGAAGAGGTGCTATTATCTTCCCCAGTTCTAGTTTCATTGAGATTAATATGATTGCTCCTTCATTTCTACGTGAACACATTCTTCACATTCTTCTTATGGATTGATAGAGGAATTTTACAATTTTATCTTGATTTTGGGTGTAGTTTGCGCAGTAGGGAAGAGTTGCCGTTATCTTCCCACCTAGGTTCTAGTCCCATTGACATTAATATGATTGCTCCTTCATTTCTACGTGAACAGATTCTTCACATTCTTCTTATGGATTGATAGAGGAATTTTACAATTTTATCTTGATTTTGGGTGTAGTTTGCGCAGTAGGGAAGAGTTGCCATTATCATTATCTTCCCACCTAGGTTCTAGTCCCATTGACATTAATATGATTGCTCCTTCATTTCTACATGAATAATATGATTGCTCCTTCATTTCTACATGAATACATTCTTCTTATGGATTGATAGAGTACTTTTACAATTTTATCTTAATTTTGGGTGAATACATTCTTCTTATGGATTGATAGAGTATTTTTACAATTTTATCTTAATTTTGGGTAGCTTGCACAGTCGGGAAGAGTTGCCATTATCTTCCCCACCTAGGTTCTAGTCCATTGACATTAATATGATTGCTCATTGACATTAATATGATTGCTCCATTTCTAATAGAGGATTTTTACAATTTCATCTTGATTTTATCGGCAGATAAAATTGGCCCTCTAAAAAAATTTCGATGTCACAATGTTATCACTATTTCTCCAACAATCTCGATGTGACAATGTTATCACTATTTTTCCAACAATCTCGATGTGACAGTGTTATCACTATTTTTCCAACAATCTCGATAATATAGAGCATTTCATTTAGATATATCCTTAAAGATGTAACATGTGTTGTGCTGATAAACTAAAAAAAAAATAGCATAAAACCTTACGTGTCTAATAATTTTGAAAATGGATCTTAAAAAAGGTTACATTCTCGTAGTGCTTTGCTTTTCGTAGTTCATGGAGTAAACCAAGTCCACAAAGCCAGGAAACCATTGTCTATTACTAAGATCTAGTGTTATCAATATCACAATAATATCCTAAATGTCACGATAATATGGTGTGATTTTAAACAAAATAATATTTAAGGTTGAGATAATGATGTTATCATTCTTAAATATTGATATTTTCTTATCGGAGATAATATCGCGATATTTGTTGATATTATAGCAGATCGATGTTCAATATCACCCTATCAATGTCAATTACACCAAGGCCCAATCTCTTTGTCCTTTGATCGTAATTTTATTGATTTGGATTTACCATTCCAATATTCCTAGCGTGGGAAGGAAATGAATGGCATAATCAACCATTCAAAATACCACCTTTTAGATGGAGTGGAATTTCCCTACATCTACCTCAAAAATCATCTATATTATCATCCATCAATCCATGATATCATAAGTAGAAAAATCGTTCATATTACCATCAGTCCTTGGTACCATAAAAGTAGAAATATAAGAATAAATCATTGAGATTCAAAATTACAACTAAAGCATCGGAACACTTCTTCAGAGTGGAGGCCCCCGAGGAAAAGGACTACAGCTTCCACAAAATCCATGGTGACCTCACCTGCATCGGAACACTTCTTCAGAGTGGAGGCCCCCGAGGAAAAGGACTACACCTTCCACAAAATCCATGGTGACCTCACCTTTCTTTGTGAGGAGGTCAATTCCCACGGAACAACGTAAATTAAAGAAAAACAATAAGGCAACATCGTAAATAAAAGAAAAACAATAAGGCAACAACGTAAATAAAAGAAAAACAATAAGCCAACAAGATTATGGCTAATTTTTTTTTTAAATGAGTAGCACTCTAAACATTAAAAAACAACCCAGTTTACTAGTTAATGTTTGAAGTTGTTTCTATTATTAAACTAGGGTACAAGGGCTCTCTTTCTATGAAGAGTTGAGAGGATCTATCAAGGGGTGCTTTGTGATGTCAAATAGTTAGATAGATGGAAAAGATAAAACCATTCTCATTTTCTTAATTATTCGATCGACAATATCTATGCATCTACATATATTAAAGAAACACTATAATTATGGGTTCTTTCACGAGATAGATATGCAAAATGTTGTTAAATTTTTGTTTCTATTATTGAACTAGGGTACAAAGGCTCTTTCTATGAAGAGTTAAGAAACACTATTATTATGGGTTCTTCCAAGAGAGATATATGCAAAATGTTGTTAAAATTCCGTTTCTATTTTTGAAATATGGTACAAGGGCTCTTTCTATGAAGAGTTGAGAGGATCTATCAAGGAGTGCTTTGTGATGTCAAATAGTTAGATAGATGGAAAAGATAAAAACCATTATCATTTTCTTAATTATTCGAATCTTAATTATTCGAACGACAATATCTATGCATCTACATATATTAAAGAAACACTATTATTATGGGTTCTTCCCAGAGATAGGTATGCAAAATATTGTTAATTTTTTTGAATAATGGTACTAATTATTTGGTTTATACAAAGATATCAAATATTATACATACTCCTTGTCCACCCATTAAAATATTGTGCATACTCCTTGTCCACCCGTTAAAATATTGTGCATACTCCTTGTCCACCCGTTGAATTGATATGATTTTAGAGGACATGGGAAATTTTTGTAAGAATCGAGGATATTATTGAATGAGCTAGGAGCATTGCCAAATGCACATAATTATACGTATGTTCTTGATATCATGAGACATTTCATAGGAAATGAGGAATCGGTGCATCTCACAATCATGTAGACAAGCTTCATTTCTCTTCAATCCTTGATCACTTCTACATTGGAGGTGAATATAACGTTTCTTCTATATGAATGGCATGTTTTGTTTCTACATTGGAGGTGAATATAATGTTTCTTTTATATGAGTGGCATGCTTGTTTCTACATTGGAGGTGAATATTGTTTCTTTTATATGAGTGGCATGCTTGTTTCTACATTGGAGGTGAATATTGTTTCTTTTATATGAGTGGCATGCTTGTTTCTACATTGGAGGTGAATATAATGTTTCTTCTATATGAGTGGCATGC
This sequence comes from Pinus taeda, assembly GCA_000404065.3. Classification (NCBI taxonomy): domain Eukaryota; kingdom Viridiplantae; phylum Streptophyta; class Pinopsida; order Pinales; family Pinaceae; genus Pinus; species Pinus taeda. The sequence continues at coordinate 115,782 of APFE030415213.1, forward strand.
TTGTATATATAATAGTGAAAATAGTAAACTAGATGGACGAACTATAGGCCTACTAGTGTAGGTAAGAAAGCTTTTGGATTGGATTGTAAGAGATGTGGACCACTAATAAACCATTGGTAAAGGTCCATCACTTCATTGATGGTGACAAGCCTACAATGTGCTATGTATGTGATGCCAAGGATAGAGACAAAGAAGTTATCCATCATACTGTGGGATATGTGAGGCCAAGGATAGAGACAAAGAAGTTATCCATCATACTATAAGGACACAAAGTAGGAGAATTTCACCAAACAAGTTGAGATATGGAAATTGATTGATGAGTAATGGAAAAATACTCTATATCGTCCTATATCGTCCTATTCATGGAGGAAGGATCTAACTCAACATTGTGTTTTGCTACTCCTATAGTTTTAGGAGCGAGGGATGGACCACTGCATGGTAGTTATCAACAACCTCCTAGGCCTGTTGTTGAGATCTAATGTGGCCATGGGGGCCACGGTCCCTTCCCCCACACCTGTCGTGCATTTGTTGGTGTTCCATCTTTAGCCAATAAAAATGTGCTCTAGGGTTAGGACTCACAGAACGCAACACCAAGATAGAGGAGGCACAATTTCCAAACCTGGTATACTTTAAGACACTGATTATATAGTGGCCAAAGGAAGACCAAA
>APFE030415215.1:0-13438 GCA_000404065.3 Pinus taeda
ACTCATAAATCAACTAAAGAATACATCAGTTAACTCAGTGCATGGACAGTTCAGTGGAGACAAGTGTTAGAGGTGGGTGAAAGGGTGAGACTACTATCAGTTGTGACTATAGTTGTGCATGAGATTTGCACAATCATTGATTGAGATTGGCAATGAGGATTGTGCAGTACAAGCCAAGGGAATTCGAACTTGGATCAGATCTATTCTCAACAGGGATTGCACAGTGGAGGCAGGCAAACAGTGGAGGAGATTTGAACCCATGACTTGTTCAGATCTGAGTTGGTTTGTGTGTAGCAGGTGGAGATAGTACTGAGTACTTGTGAGGAGTATTGTACTATGTATTGTTACATGTTCTCTATCATTATAATATACAGATATTTCGGGGTTTTGAGCTGTATGCTTTCCCCATTACATACTGTGTTGATATGTGTGATTGATGGTTTAATGTGCGCATGCGATTGTTTCTTAATTCCACAAATTGATGATCTACAGTAGAGGAGGTTATGTATTATGCATGCATTCTACAAATAGTGTATAATCAGGATAATCTCTATGAATAAGTGTTATATTATTCAAAATTTCTACAGAATTTTTTACTCACAATTTTGAAAAGGTGTCTTGTCATATTCTCTCTAAAAGACTACTAAAAGCAAAATGAACCTACATAGTATCAGATAAACTTTAAAAAGGCAGGTTTAATAGATGATTGATTAGCATGTTGCTCCAAGCTCTCCTTCATGCATGGTTTCATCAATTAAATTTGTTGCTATGAACCTTGAACTTTCCTTCCTTTTTTTCCTCATTGGACCTTCACTGTCTTCGTCCTTTGATGATGCAATATGTGCTCCACTAGCATAGTGTTTTTCCATCTCATCCAATTTACTGTTCATAACAACCATTTGTTTCTTGACTTCTTGGAACCTCACGATTTTTCTCTGCATCAACTTAAGTTTGGTGTTAATGAGCGACTAGAAAAAAAATAAAAAATTGCACCCTTTCCTCTGCTTCATTCTTTGATTGAATTCGCACAACAGACCTTCCATAGCTTCCAATATCCTGTCCAGAAGATGGCTTATATTAACTTGATCATTTTTGTGGGATGAAGAGTCTATATTCTCCATGGAGGGGTTGCACAATAAATGAAATTGGTACCCAGGTAAGGATTGACACCCTCCTATGGTTGTTTCCCTCCATAGGAAATAATGTTGGTTATCCATCATTATATAAACCCTAATGAGTCTAGCTCCAAGCCTATCATAGCCTCCTCAACCATTGTTCATCTTCATTATAGCATTAAAAGTAGCCCCAAGGGTTAGCTCAATTGGCCTAGTTCTCATTGCTAAAAAACATTTCCAATGGGAGGTCACAAGATCAATTCTCCTCGACACCTTAGAGGTTAGCTCTACTAATAAGTCGACAGGATGTGATCCCTTCGGGTCGATTTGCTCAGATATTTCCTCAGGAAAATAAAATAAAAGAAGAAAATACTTTTATAATAATAATATAATAATAAATATATTATTATTATTATTATATATATATTTAAATAATATTTTTTTAATGGAATAGTTAAGATTTTTCTATTAAAAAGAGAGATTGGTTTTCGAGCCAGAACTCTTACATATTTTGTCCAACTCCATAATGATTCTACTTTCATATGTCTCAAATATTAATATTATATCTTTATTGCATTTTTTACTCAATTTTATGAAAATGTGTCTATCATATTCTTTGTAAAAGACTCCTAAAAGCAAAATGAACCTATATAGCATCATACAAAATTAAACAAGGTAGATTAATATATGATTGGCTAGCCTACCACTCTAGGCTCTCCTTAAGCCATGGTTTCATCAGTTACATTTTCCACTCTAAACCTTGAACTTTCTTTCTTTTTTCCCTCGTTGGACCTTCACTGGCTTCGACCTCTGTTGACGTGCTTTGTGTCCCATTGGCATAGTTTTCTTCCATATCAACCGATTTACAATTCATAACAAGCAGTTTTGTCATGAATTCTTGGAACCTCTTGATGTTGCTTTGCATCAGCTAAAGTTTGGTGTTTATGAGCAATTGGAAAATATTATGTGCCCTCTCCTCTGCTTCATTTGTTTGATTGAATGTGCAAAAAAAACCTTCCATAGCTTCCAATATCTTGTCCAAAAGATGGCTTATATTAACTTACTCATTTTTGTGGGATGAAGAGCATATATTCTCCATGGAGGGGTTGCATAACAATGGAACTTGGTATCGAGGTGAGAGCATTCTTCTTAGCACACAGATGCAAGTTGTGAAAACCAAGACAATGTTGGATTGACACCCTCCTTTGGTTGTTTCCCTCCATGAGAAATAATTTTGGTTACCCATCATTATATAAACCCTGATGAGCTTGGCTCCAAGCCTATCATATCCTCCTTAGCCTTTGTTCATCCTCCTTATAGCATTTATTGCAAGATTTCATCATCCATTCCAAATTTGTTTCGGTTTTCTTGCAAAGAATGCGATTACTATGGAGAGGGAGTGGGATTATAGCCATCCTAAGATGAATTGAATGAGGTCTTAGAATCATTATTCTCGACACTTCAAAATTCCACATACCATTGCAAATTAGTAAGATCTCTAGACATCGGTGTGCATGTTAAGCAGGGATTGTGCACCATGTAATTGTGATTTGTAAATGGGTATTGAATTGTTTTTTTTTATAACTAAGAGAAGAACCTTCTATTAAGCTAGCCAAAATTACATAATGTACAAGAAGCCGCGCTCGCTCTAAGAGAGTGTCCCAGCCACTAGGGCCGATAGAAACCCAAAAGAAGCCCAAAGAAGCCCTGGAAACCATGGACCGAGGTCCACACAAAGCCTACAAGTATCCCGCCGAGGGTCCACATTAGTACCCACAACAGATCATTCTACAACCAACAAACGGACCCGATGACAGATATAGGTATAAAACACTAAAAAATTTTGGGTTTGGAACTCTCAAGCAACATGCACGAACCAAATCCTACTGTTAATTACTCAACCCCGATGCAACGACCATCGTGGATATCGGGCGGACGAGAAGTGCAGGGGTTAACCATCTAACGAGGGCGGTTTTCTCTCACCTCTCGTCGCAATGTGTGACACAATGAGTGGAATCGGAGGCACATAACAAAAAACTAGATACCAATCTTATCTCGCCCGATATACCATTTTTGGTTTTGCATCTGCAGTTTCGTGGAAAAACCAGAGCGCTTTGTCGCCAAGCGATGACCTTCAGACCATTCCCGCAGACATTTCCGAGCCTTCCGCCTAGATTCTCCTTCAAATACCCGTTGTTACAAATGCCAACAGGCAACCAGATCTGTGGTGCTGCCCTATTCATTATCTTCATCATTCAACTAAAAGTGATCAGAGTTTTGGAGAGCAGCCAAAATCAAAAAATGTAGATGATTTAAGTGACCCCATCCTCCCACCTGTCTCCTGAATCCCTTTGATCAGTTTTGTTCACCCATAGTTCCATATCTTTGGTTGCCAAATGGAAACAATCCTCTCGCATTTTTCTGGTAGGTAACAACTCCCAAGCATGCCGAGAATCCCTGTCCCTATTGGTCACTCCTTCGTTGGCCAACCGATCTGCTAACATATTTGCTTTCCTTTTCACATGAACAAATCTTATCGAGGGTTTGCAGGTGAGAGTATATACAGTAAAAAACCTGCGGTAGCTTCCAATGCTTCGACACTTTTTCTGTCGAAGTTCCATTGTGTATTTTCTTGGCTACTCAAATGATCAATTCTGAATCTGCTTCAATGATAGCATTCTGTAAATTTGCCTCCACCAGGATTTCCAAGCATTGCTCTAATGCCAGGAGCTCAGCCATGTGATTGGTACCCTTCCCCAAGTGGCCATGGAAGATGTATTTTGTTTTCCCCTGATGATCTCTTATGGCACCCCTAAAGCCAGCTACCCCTGGATTTCCCTTAGAAGCTCCATCAATGTTTACCTTGAAGAAACCTTGTGGAGGGGGCTTCCAACTATTGGCCCCTGTGTTTATTGTTCTCACTCCCTTTATTAATCCTTGAGGATTGATGGACTGGAGTCCCAAATTAAGTATAATTTTCTCCTCTTGAGGTAGAGGAGGATCCTTAGGAAGTGACTTCAATAGGATTTTAACTGTGCCTTTAAGCTGTTTTAGAATTTGATCGATTATGCACTGGGGCTCACTAGCTTTATCTTTGAAGATCATCTTGTTGCACTCTTTCCAAACATTCCAAATGACAAAGCTTGGTGCCAACATCCAGGCTTTGTTAATGATCGCATTCCCTGAGAAGTTCTTTCTCCAGTTTTTCAGAGTGTTGGAGATGCTGAGATTGTCCCTATCAGTTTGTCTAAAGATTGAGGCCACCTAGTTCCACACGTTAGCAGAAAAAGGGTAGAGGTTGAGAAGGTGTTCAATCGTTTCCTCATGTAAGCCACAAAGGTGACATTTGGAAGGGCCACTGAAGCCTTTCATTAAGAGGTTTTCCCAAGTTAGGATCTTTCTTTGATGCACTAGCCAGATGAATAACTTTATTTACATCCAATGAGGAGTTTGTTAAAGCTCCTTCCAAACTTGATCAATATTCATAAAGTTAAATCCTGTGACTGCCTATTTTGCCTCTTTGAGGTTAAAGTTACCTTCATTATTCTTCCCCCATCTTAATTGGTCAGGTGAGGAGGAGACTAGAATCTGTCTATGCTCTAAGTTCTGGATAAGAACATCTTCCTTGGCCTTCAAAGGACTTTTATCACTGTAACTTAGATCCTTCCATTTCCTCCATTTTTCATTATTCCTTCCCTGTCCCAGAAATCTTTTACCATTAGCAAAACTTTTCTATATCTGTCTCTCTTTAGGGTTGCCAGGTCATTCCTGTACAAGATGGGTTCCTGTTGCTATCTATCCTCCCAAAATCAAGCATCGTCCCCTGCTCAGATTTCCCAGAAACAATGTTGCTAAACAATGCTTTTATTCTCCCAAGCAAGGTTCCAAATGTGTGAGCCCTTGATCTGTCCTAAAATTCTAATATGATCCTTCTCCTACCAATGCTTTGCATAATTTTGTTTCCAAAGCCTTGCCCAGGGGGCATTCGTCTCCTAGACCCATCTCCACCAAATCTTAGCTCCCGAAACTTTGCCGAGAGTCTCCGGATCATGCAACCCCAAGCTGCCATGGCTTTTGGGCTTACACAGCTTGTCTCAAGCAACTAAATCCCACTTCTTTTTCTCTTCCCCTCTGCCCCACATAAAGTCTCTTTGTATGCTCCTTATTTGTTGCTTAATACCTTGAGGAGTAGGGAGAGCTGTAAACATGAAAATAGGAATGGCCTCCAGCACCACCTGTGTGAGCACAAGCTGCCTTGCTAAGTTTAGAGATCTACATGTCCGCTTTCTGACCTTATCCTAAAGTTTATTTAAAATTTGTTCCCATATTTTCTTGCTTAGAGGTTTGTTAGTAAGAGGAATGCCAAGATATTTGGAAGGTAATTAATCCCTTTGAAAACCGAGAATCCTGGTAATGTTTCTTTGTATAGCAATATTATTATTAAAGAAAAAAACTTTGGACTTGTTGAGGCTTACCTCTATACCTACTGCCATAGCAAAGTCATTAAGGATATTTTTTATTGCTCTTGCTTCCCTAACTGTGGTATGCCCTGCAACATAGTATCATCCACAAATTGTTGATGAGTGTTAGCCTCTCCATTCGGGGTGAGCTTGATACCCTGAATTCAACCTTCAACATTAGCCATTTTGATTTCCCTACCTAACCCTTCCATCATGAGGATGAAGAGGAAAGGTGAGAGTGGATATCCTTGTTTGAGCCCTATAGAAGGTGTAAAGGTACTTGAAGGAGCTCCATTAAGCAGAATGGAAAAATTGGTCGTGGTAACTAGTGCGACAACCCATCTTATCCAGTTTTGGTCAAACCCATAGGCTTTTAGAATAACTTTGATATAAGACTAGCTAAGTTTGTCATAGGCTTTCGCAAGGTCCAACTGAATGGTCATACCTGCTTGATTATTGCATTTGAGAGAGTGTACCACCTCATGTGCTTGGATGATGTTGTTGAGAATTTGTCTTCCTTCCATATAGCCTGTTTACTCGACCAAGATGAGGGAAGGTAACAGGGGCTTGAGTCTATTAGCTATCACTTTGGAGATGATTTTATACACCACATTACATAAGGATATGGGTCAAAATCCATCCGGAGTCATAGAATTTTCCTTTTTGGGGATTAAAACTATGAAGGAAGCATTTAGTGCTTTCAGAACCTTTTTTTATTTTCTCAAGTCATCCACAAGCTCGAGGATGTCCTGTTTGACTGTTTCCCAGCGAGCTTTGAATAAGTCTACATTGAATCCATCCGGGCCTGGTGCTTTTCCACTTTGCATTTCCTTAATCACCTCACTAACCTCCTCTTCGAAGACTAGCCTGTTGAGATTGTGGTTGTCCTCTCTAGTAACCAACTTAGGAATATACTGAGTGAACTGATCAATGAACCTAGATCTATCCTCCATTGGCTCCTTTGCAATATCGAAGAAGTGTTGTACTAGACTCGATTCCATGTCTTTGTGAGAGATAAGCTCAACACCCTAAGAGTCTTTAATCTTTGTGATTCTATTGTGTGCTCTATGGGCCATAGTGGATTTGTGGAAGAACTTTGTATTTCTTTCTCCCTCTTTGAGCCATTGAATCCTAGATTTATGTCTCCAGAAAATTTCCTCTTGCAAGCATCGATCCTCCCATTCTTCCTGCAAAGAGTTAGTTAGTTTTTGCCTCTCTTCATTAAAGCCCTCTGTGATAATGATCTGATTGATTTCCTAGAGTTTCTACTTAGTTTCTATTCTGGCTTTGAGGATATCGCATAATTCCTTTTTGTTCCAAGCTTTAAGTTTGGATTTGATATGTTTCAATCTCTACTAGAGCATGAACATTTTAGTACCCTGAATATTCAACTCCTCTTTCCACCATTTATCAAAGTTACTGGTGAATTTGGGGTGTGTGAGCTAGGCATTTTCAAATATGAAGGGCCTATTTTTCAGAGTGCCCATAAAGGTAGCTTCTAGCTGAATTGGCCAGTGATCCGAGCCTCCAAAGGGTAGAATGGAAGCTGTGATGGCTGGTCCTGTGAGGAGGAGATCCTCAGAAACAATAAATCTATCAAGTTTGGAAGCCACTTAGGAAGCCCCTTCCCTTTTGTTGTTCCAAGTGAAGGTTCCATTAATTGTCTCAATATCCACTAGTCCCATGTTCATAATGAAATCTTGGAAGGCTTCAGAGTCTTTGCCTAGCTATCTAGTGCCTCCTTTTTTTTCTAAAAGAGATTTTATCATATTGAAATCACTTGCAACTATCCAAGGCATATTGGGATGTCTTGCTCTTAGACCTTCCAGGGAGGTAAGAAGCTTGAGTTTATTTGCTTGCTTTTGAGGTCCATAAACATTTGTTATCATGTATGTCTCCTTATCATCGACAAGATTACATACCAAAGATAGATAGTTCCTAGATGCTTCGGCATCCAGGATTCTAAATTTATGTGGATCCAACAGCATGAGAATCCCTCCTGCCGAGTTATTTTCCTTAACCTCTAAATACTCATACTTGATTAACCATTTGTTATGAATTTCTCTTATTTTGTCCATTGAACATTTAGTCTCCTGAATAAAGACCATGTCTGTTTTTTCTTCTTTTATTCTAGTACTTAGATTCCTTTGTTTCCTTATACTGCCTATACCTCTAATATTCCAAGTTGTGAGCTTCATTAAGAAAGGTTAGTAAAGGAATAGCTGGTAAGATCTTTCATCTTGCCTGAGTTAATCAATAGTTGTCCACATTCGTTTAGCAGTTCATTATGTCTTTTCCTTCCTCTTTTCCTTCCTGAGTTCTTTGTAGATTGTGCCTATAAGTTCTCCATGATTTTGATCCCACATGGCTCCTGCATTTCGTAGTTTCTTTTGACATCCGTTCCCTCCATAGAAAGAGCTATTGAACTCGATCATAATCTTCTTTTGGCAAGGAGTCCACTCCTTTGTTTTTTCCTTCTTTCAGAAATATTTCTATATCTAGATTTCCCCTATCTAAAATCTCCTATAGTTCATGGTCCTTTGTTCCTATCTCACTTGGAGTCATCTCATGGTCCTTACTAATCTCCATGCAGCTTGGTAGATCCTCCTTCTGCTAGTTTTTTACTATGATATCATCCATTTTAGCTTTCGTATCCTACTTCTTAAATACATTTTCCCTGTCCTAGATTGTCTCCATGTTCTCCTCTACTTCCTCTAGGATTTTGAAGTTGTTTTGTCTTGTGTATATGTCTTCACTGATCTTCTTGTGTGGCCGTTTACCCCCTTTCTCTTTTCCCCCAACCTTGGTGAAACCTTCGTGATCTCTATCCAAAGAGGTTTTCCAATTGCCTTCCATATTGTGTGTTGGGCAGTCTCTGAATAGATGGCCCCGTTCATGACATTTGTGGCATTTGAATGGTATGTGCTCATAGTCCACCGTTTGCACCCATTCATCATATACCTCTAAAATTATTGCTTTCGGAAGGGCTCCAGATAGATCCATTTTCACACATATTCGGGCGAAGGAGGTATATTTACCTTTAAGGGTTGCCTCTGATATCTTCAGAAAATTCCCCAACTTGTTGGCTATGGTTTTTAAGGAATCTAGTTGCCAGTAATCTAGAGGTAATGAGTTTAGTCTAATACAAACTAGTACGGATGTAAATGTCTCATGTTCTGGGACAAAGTTCATCATCCATGGCCGCATGTAGAGTCATGTTGCAGCATACAAGTAAGGCCCTCCTTCGAACACTCTATCTTTATCCTTTAGGCTTGCGAACACCACCGTGAAGAAGCCCTTAGAACCCAAATGTAAATGTATTTCTGCCTTTGGCTTCCAATGGCTCCTAATCTAGATATGTAATGCCCTCTCCATTGGACATAACCCTATGAACTTGCAAATGATTGCATGTTCTTTCATATGATCCCTATGCGCTTGAATTGTTGGATCACTTAGTATGACCTGAGGAATGATGCCCGATTTGGGTTTACAAACTCCCATAGTTCTCGTGGAGGTTGTTTTCTGCTGTCGCCTCCCTTCTCCTTTTCTTTACTTGTTTCCTGTTGATTTCCTTCCTAATCCTAGAATTCGTTTCTTCCAACTGTCTCCTTGCCTCTTGCTTCTGAAATATTTTCTGACGGGTTTTTGAAGTGCTTCCCTCCTGCTTCCTTACCTCCCTCTATGACTGCCTGACTGTAGGAGGAAGCGGTGCTCCCCCCTGTGCATCCTGCCATGGAACCCTAATGCCAAACCCTAGAGCCGACTTCAATCCTCACTCAAGTTGCAGACCACAGGTTATTTTTCCAACTACCTTTTCTGGTATTGAATTGTTGATTCCCAAAGCTGGCAAGTTATTTTGTCCTACCAATCCATGAATTCCTTCATCGATAGATGAGTTGGAGCCTTCACATTCTAAAGATACACCTATACTTGTATTCTCGTAGTCAGATTCACTTAAATGACATTTAGTGCCCCTATTTAATATGTCTATGCCATATGGGTGGATCATGGAAATGGGGAAATTATTGGAGGTTTTATTGTTCAATTTTAAGGATCCTTGGTATAGTCTTGCCCCATTATTGGCCAATGCATCTGTTATTGGATTCAGATGCCTTAGAACATGGAAAAATTCAATTTGTTTGAATTATTGACATTGAATAACATTCCTTTGCAATATGGGGGAGAGACTATTCTTATGTTATCCTTTTGATTCCCACACTCGCCATATTACAATCAACAAATATCCAAATACCGTAATTTTCCTTGCAACGATTAGATCTAAGTCTTTCCATAGAGCTAGAAATTCAGCTTGGTTATTGGTTGCAACGCCTAAACCCCAAGCATATTGGATCTAAATTTTTTCATCGAGGTAAAGAATAACCCTCCCGCTCCTGCCACCCCTTGAATACAAATATTTTTATATTTAAGTATTATTATTATAATAATATAGGAAATTTATTATTTATTTAGAAATTAAAAATGTATTTAATTGAAAATAATATTTATTCAAATTTTTTTAACATATCAAATTTCATTTGTTTAATATAAAATAAAATTTATATTATAAATAAAATTAATTAAATATAAAAATTAATATATATTTAATGATGATATGACAATGCAATTGGCAAGTGCCTTGAAAATGAAGTGTTATATACCAATAGATTAGAAGTTCAAATCTATGGACTTACCTGTGCTTGTAAAAGGAGCATAAGTGAGCACCTAGGGGTTATAGTGGCAACTCTTAGAATTGACTCCATGTCAGCACCTAGGGGTTATAGTGGTAGTTATAGGAATTGGCTCCAAGTTAAGAAGTATGAAACTAGCCTATATAATCCATTAGACAAGAAATTTTATTTATAGTTATGGTGATTTAGGAATGTGTTTTCATTTCTTTGAATCACACAAATAAAATATTTTATTATTATTATTATTATTATTAAATGCCTTACTTTTTAAAAAATCGCTAAATATATAGGTTTAGTGGACATTAATAATCATCATCCTCGTCATCATATTATTGAAAAAGTTATTTTCATAACATAGAATAACAACCGAACATCAAGAAATAAAAATATATAATATTTTGAATTAAAATTTATTCTTGAATCTTATAAGTATTAACTTTATTTAATTACTTTTTATAATCATTTTAATTCTTTAAATTTTATAATTTTTCTTTTTCTTTGAAATTTGTGTTTTTAATGGTAATCCATTGAATTTTGTTGTAACTTTCTCATTGAGTTTATAATTTGTACATATTCATTTTGTATATATATAATATATTATATATATATCAGCTTGGTAGTACTTTCTCTATTAATATTTTTAGAACATAAGTATGTCTTTCACAAACTTTGCAGGTGGCCTCAACCTACCCGTAGGAAACTAGGTTTGTTGGCCACCTATCTACATTAAACGCTGTCCAAAATTTAAATAAATAAAGTTTTCAAGACCATCCATGCTGCATTTGCAGTTTTATCTACTATAAAATTCAACTTAAAAAAGTAAAGGCTAACCGACATATTAATAAAATTATGTTTTAATACCTGTTTCTCTTGTCAGATGAGTCCACTGAGGTTGGGGCTTTCACACTGGACCCCAGGATTTCGCTCCTCTTCATGTTATGTATGCTTCGCTTGATCCTATATAGTGTGAGATTGTTTTTGTACACTTGTATTTGGACTGCAACAATTTCTCTGTGTAGATCATTCATGCTAGGCTCCGTTGTTCAGGCCTCCTCCTGTTCCTCTCGTTCCTTATATAATGTCATTGCTCAGGCCACTATGTTCTTCATAACCAAAAATTGTTGGATTTTTTCCGAAACAACGTGTGGTGGCCTTTAGTGTTCCCCAGATCTTTCACCATAGTTTATGATTCTTTTGTCTCTATTTCCTTATTGGTCATATTGTCATTGAGCTCCCTATCCCACTCTGTTATTTGAGATTATGCCTCTGGTTAGGTGCCAACCATATACACGTTTATGAGGGTCTGCATGTTTTATTTCCCAGTCTTTCTACCTCTTTTATTTGGACCTTTGCTGGAGCTTGCTTCCACCCACTTGGTCCTTTTCCCTGCCTTACCTGTTCCTCGGGTTCCTCTCTTTCCTGCCTCTTTTCCCTCTTTATACATCATGTCCTCTTTCCTGCTTTGTATTTCTTTTCCCAAACGGCTCACTAGTTTCGGCTTGCTTTCTTGTTCCTGGGCTAGAACACTATAAGTTTTACTGAACTCCAAGCGTCACTGCACACTGGTATCTTTAATACCTAAAACTTTAATAAGGGAAAATTCTTTATAAGTCATAATTCTTTTACACATAGTGGACTTAAGTTTCTCTGGCCTGGGCTTGTCCACCTACTTCTGGGTTGGAGAATTGTGTTTGCCCTTTTTCTCCCCTAATTTCTCCCCTTGCTTCTCAGAGATGAACAAGCTTTAGCCTTTCACATTGTTCCAATGATTCCCTGTAGTTTGTGTTTCCCACTTTCCCAAATCTCGTCGGGTCTCTCTGTTGCCCCTTCCTACTTCAGTTTCCTCCCCTCTTTGCGTATCGCCTCCCCAACAGATAGGATAGTCACACCATAATGATCCTTAAGAGAATTCACACAGACGTGTGTGGACCTTTCTCAGTAACTTTGATAGCAAAGCACAAGTACTATGTGATCTTTGTTGATGATTTCTCTCGAAAGTGCTGGATCTTCTTCATGTAGAAGAAGAGCAAGACATACTCAAATTTCTATGAGTTCAAAGCACTGGTTGAGAAGGAATTGGGGAAGAAGTTGAAGGCTCTTAGGAGCGACACTAGTGGTGAATTCATCTCTGGCGAGTTCAAGGACTTTTGCAACATAGAAGGGATTTGAAGAGAGCTCATAGCTCCCCATAACCCACAGTAGAACGGGGTTTCTGAGCGGAAGAACAGAACGATCGTGGGTGCTGCATGGGTGATGTTGTATGATCAGGGCCTACCCCTTCACTTGTGGGCGGAGGCATGCAATACTGCAGTATATGTGCAGAATCGTTGTCCTCACAAGATACTTGGCATGAGTACACGCGAGGAGGCTTATTTTGGTAAGAGGCCTGATATTTCCCATTTGAGGATTTTTGGTTCTCCTGTTTACATGCATGTGAAGAAGGATGCCAGGAAGAAGCTGGAGCCGACTGCAGAGGTTGGGATATTTTTTGGGTACACTGATATGCCCCATAACTATCGTGTGTATTTTCCAAATAGTCGCAAGACTGTTGTGCGACGGGATATCAACTTTCAGGAGGAGAAAGCCATGAAGTGTTCGCTTGAGAGGGAGCCACATTTGCATGCAGATGAGGAGCTATTAGTTCCTAAGGATGAGCTTCAGGACGTGGATCAACCACAATATGAAGTTCATGGAATGGAAGAGACCACTCATGCAGTGCCAACCATCAGATGGCGAAAGTGCACTATAGAAGCTGAGCGACTGGCTCATGATGCAGAGAAGGTTGTAGGACCACCTACAGCACAGCGCAGACAGAGACAGTCACCTAATCGGCATACTAGATACATGGCTTTTGTGAGCAAATGTGTCGTGACTGAGCCATCCTCTTTCGAGGAAGCTGTGGAGGATCCCGCATGGGTAGATGCCATGGTGGAAGAGTTTGAGATGAAGGACTTGGGACGCCTTCATTATTTCCTGGTATTGGAAATTTGGCAGTGTAGCGATGGACTATTTGTTTCTCAGGGTAAGTATGCCTCGGAGATACTGGAGATGTTCAACATGCATGGCTGCAACACTGTTAGTACTCCTCTTCCTAGAGGTTGGAGGAAGGAGGATGCTACTTCAGCGGAGGTAGTGGATGCCACTGTTTATCGATAGTTGGTGGGGTCGCTTATGT
>APFE030415217.1:0-11003 GCA_000404065.3 Pinus taeda
TCTTGTTTGGTTTGTTTGTCACTAGAGAGTCTTAGACTCCTAGGGAGGTTAGGTTTGTCCGCAAAAATAACTCTTTGCACATGACAGACCCCATACAACAACATAACAAGGGAAAGTCTAAGAATCAAGAAAAAATGAAGTGTCCAAAACTAGACACAAAACACTGTGTAAAATAATAAAAATGTATATACCCAGGATGAACCGAGGACCCGCACTTGGAGAGCCGATCTGCTAAGGTGTTATGCTCTTGAAAAATATGGGAGAAAGAGAGAGAATGAAGAAAGGTCCACATAGTGGAGGTTTTCTCCATCCAATGGCTTAAAAATGGGATGTCAAGGGAGCATCCACCCTGAGCCCAATCGATAGCCACTTTGGAATCCCCAAAAATAATGATCTGATCCACCGCTAAATGTAAAGCACATCTTAGGACTCCCCAGAGGGAAAGCACCTCAACTTGTGAGTTCGTACCATAATCTCTGGACCAGCCAAAGTGATAATGATGAGTAGGAGATAGGGATATGGAAGATCCACACCAACAAACACCCTCCTCAGAGGCATCAACAAATAAACCTCTTGGAAATCTATGTCCCATATATTTGAAAGTCTTGTCACTCTTTTCTCTGCTAGGAGAGAGGGGTCCAACCTCCAAGAAATAATGTACATTTATGAGGTACATTTGCCTCTAATTCGGGACAACGTTGTCAAATATGCATACATTCTGACTTTGCCATATTGCCTAAAAGAAATACAAAGGTATGGGTCTGTATAATATGTTGTGTGTGCCCAAACATTGCAACATGAAAGGACGGAGGTTTTGTCCACAACATTATCAATATTGAGCAAAGAAGTGATCTCCTCCCAAACGCCAAGGGCCCAGGGACATACCAGGAAAATATGTAAAACATTCTACTCCACATATATACAAATTTGACATACTCTAGGGCCCATGAAACCTCTTTTGGTAAGGTTTTCCCACGTAAGAATACAGTTGTGGGAAACAAGCTAGGTAAAACATTTCAGCTTCGCCAAAATCTCCCATTTCCACATCTGGGCTAGCCAAAAGGAGCAAGGTTAGGCACATACCTATCCGTGATATGATAGTAAGCTTCCTTGGCCAAAATTTCCCTACTCTCAGTTGTATCACCCCATGTGATCTGATCCTCTTTGTTAGCAAGAACAATTCCCACTTGTATAAGGTTGGAGTGCAAGGAATCTCATAAGTGATGAAATTCTGGAAGTAAATCCAACTCTGTAGCCTGACTCCAATATGTAGAGGGGAAATCTCCTTATGCATAAACCTAATGTGTGAGAGAGCTATAATATTTCTGCTATGCAAATGTTGGATGATAGAAAAGGAGAGGGAATAAATTCCATCCATAGTGAACATGTTGTCTAAGCCAATCAAAATTTTGTTTCAACTTCCAACTTCCCATTTGAGGTTGTTGCAAATCCAAGGGTGGAAATTCATCATGTTGCGCCAAATATAGGAGGAAAAACTCTTCCAATGGGCACCAAATATTACACAATCCTCTAGGAGTGTGTTATTCATATATTTTTCATGGATTATGTTTTTCCATATGCCTCTACCCACCATGGCCCTCCATAGGCTTGTTGTGAGAAAAGAAAAATTAAAGGGATATGTGTCCTTGATTCTCTAGCCACAATATTCATGCAGTTTACAGATATAGGCCAATGAGGTCAGGTGGAATTTCTTCTTGTCTCCAATGCCAGACCAAATTAAGTCAAGTATGAATGAGTTGATTTTATGAATGATAACTATGGGGAGAAAGAATATATACATCCAATAGATAGATATACCTTGAAGGACTGCCTTATTCATGATCATTCTCCTACCCAAGGAGAGCAAGTTGTTTTCAAATTTATCCAAGATCCAATTACAATCACATCTCTTGTATTTGCAAGACTTCAAGAAAAAACCAAGTATTTTAACTCTTATGTAAGGGGTTTAACATTAATTACAAACATATCAGTGATTCTTTTGATCTTTAGATCCTCCACTTCTCTACAAATCAACTATGATTTATCTTTAGTAATGTACAGTCTAGTGGCTCTACCAATCTTGTCAAGTAATTGTGAGAATAAGAGCCATTCAATCAAATTAGCCTCCCTAATACCAATGATATCGTCCACAAACATTGAGTGTGATAGGAAAATTTTGTTAGAAACTTATATATTACAGGGCAATGGAACACAATAAGTATTACAAAAATATAAAATAGAAAATGCATAAAACAAGAGCGAGACTAATATACGTGGTTCACACAATTTGGGCTACATCCATGGTGAAACAACTAGTCCTTGCTTCTATATTATCCATCAAACCAAAGAGATACAACCTACAACAAATCCATTGTAATTCCCTCTTCACTCTCACACAATATCCTCTCTCTTTCTAACTCAGAATACTAATCTACATAGATGCAATAAAATTCCCTCATATGTAGCAAGGGGTTGCCTTCTAAGGCAAAAAACCCTATATTAAACATAACTTTTACCATCAAAACCTTGCCTAATGAATGGCCTAGATTGACTACGAAATTACAACATTTTACAAGGCAATTTTACGTCTATTTTTAGCTTCGGGGATGCTGCCCCCGATCCCCCACCGGGGGGGCTCCCAAAGATCATAGTCACTCTTGCTGGACCCCCCTTGCAGTGTAAATTTTACATGCGGTGTTGCCGCCACATTACAAACTGGGGTCCAATGTGGCGATACCTCTAAATAAATAATATAATCATGCTCCACACCCAACCAATGTTTATCGATCAACTTAGTCACTTAATACAACCTCGTTCCCTGGTTGACATGATTGCCCTGCTTAGACCCTCCATCACTAGAACAAAGAGTAAAGGGTATAACATGCATCCCTATCATAGACCTCCACGAATTATTAAAAATTTGGAAGACTATCCACTAATCAAAATAACTATGTTTATATAGGTAACACATGCCATGAGGGAGTCCACATGTCTTCTGTTGAAACCACACCTCTGGAGAATCATTCTTAGAAACTCCCAATCCATCATGTCATATTCCTTGATGAGATTGATGTTTATGAGGCATGCATTGATTATTTTTGTATGGTTAGATTATATACACTCCTGAATTATTTGAACGGCATCTTGGATTCTTCTTCCCGCAAGAAAGGAAAATTTCTCCAAAGTATTATGTTCAGACAATATATGTTTAATTTTATTAGCAGTAACTTTGGAGATCATTTGATATACTACATTGCATAACGATATTGGCCTAAAATCTGAGAAAAATAAGGGGGGAAAAGATTTTGGAATAAGGGTGAAGAAATTTTCATTGAGGGCACCAAAGATCTTTCCCTTGAGGCAAGACTCTTCTACCATCACCATAAGAACAAAGCTCATGATTTGAAGAAAGAAGATGAAAATATCTATAGTCCAACCATCTAGTCTGAGACTTTTGTGCTTGGCAAGCTCAATTAGAACTCCTTTTAGTTCTTCGAAAGAGAATGGAGAGTCTAAGAGAGTCAAATCAACTTGTGTGACCATGCAAGGGAATAGATTAGCCAAATCCCATTGATATCTAAAAATTGTTTCCTATGATACTTGATATTGGTTACAAAAATGTTGGATGAGCTCCGCTTGAATATCCTTCACAATTGTAAGGGTTTCGCTTTGTTGATTTTGAATTTTCCAGATGGTATTAATATTTTTTCTGTTCGATGCCACCTTGTGGAATAACCTAGTATTTTTATCCCCATATTTTATTCATGCCATTTTACTTTTCCATCTCAAGCCTTCCTCCTGTATTTTAAGGATTTTGTTCTTTCTGCAAACCAGGTCAGAGATAAACCTTTTGTTTGTCTCAGAAAAATGTCCAGCATTTTATGGGGCCATTAGAAGACCTATTTGTGACTCAATCTCAACTAATTCCCTAGTGAGCTCTAGTCTCTTCTTCTGAATCCATATTTTTACCTCATGTTTGAGCCTACTCAATTTGTGAGTAACTGAATCCATTTTATGTGTAGCATGTAATTGCACAAGCTTCTTCCATTATTTGTTGACCAATTCCACAAAGTATTTATCCTCCAACCAATGTGATTAAACTTAAAAGGAAGAGCAATGTGGTCATTTTCTCCAGACCATTGAAGAAAATGTTTGTCATGGTTAGAGGTGCCTAGGTATGACTTCCGTGTTTTAAGATTTTGGACCCTTTCGTAAATGGAAGTGTGGAAGAAAACATGATCCAACCTTTTTGCTATCCCTTTAGTGCCTATTCTTCCATTGCTCCAAGTGGGTCACAATGGCCAAGGTTTGAGCAATTTTTATGAAGACGATTATGTGAAAAATTGAGAAAGAAGATCAAAATTGATATGCTTTCCCCAGACCTCCTCCAGGCTAAGTGTAAGGTTTAAGGCAGTAGTAATGATTATACCATGGTGATCTAAAATCCCATAAGCATCCATATTTTCCCAAAAATGATTCGGATTTGAGTATGGGTCATAGATATTAAGGATATATAATGTGTGCGTTGAACCCTTGTAGAAACCAGAAAGAACTATCCCTCTGAAAACATTGCAGGTGTTATGGGAGAAAATAATTGGGTTCTAGATAGATGCAAATCCATCAAATTTTCTTGCTAAACTAATTCCACACATGGCACAATCTGGGCATAAATTAGAGAGTAATTTGATGGCCTTATCCCTGTCAACCATTGTTTCTTAGAGAAGGATCATCGTGGGTATTTTAGTAAGAATTAAATTGTGCAGTGATTACTGAGAGGGTACTGACCCCAACCTTCTGATATTATAAGAAAAGAATATCATTTGGGATGATAAAACTTGTGGATATTTTCTCTGAGGCCTAATATTTTATAAACGTCAATGGCTCATTCCTTTTCTGCAGGGAAACATAGATTGAATGCTATGTAGAAAGTTGCTTCCAAGGTTTCAATGAACCTATTATGAAGATCAAAAACCTCGTTGAAACATGTAGAGATCTTCTTATATTTTAGGGGTTTTCTTTTAGTAGATGGCTCAGGCTTCAATTTTTCTAAATTGGAAACTCTTTCATTGTTATGGAAAAAGGATCATTTTATAGTTAAGGGTTTCAGACCCATCAAGTCATCATAAAGTATGTTCTCCACCTCTGAGTTTGCAAGAAAAGGAATAAATGATTCTCCATATCTAGGTTTGTGTTGCAGATGAGGAGGGATAGGATGATCACTCACATTAATGCCTTCATCCCTTGGTGTTGGGAGCGGGATCCCCTAAGGGAAGTTTTGGGGCTAAAAGCCCAGATATAAGTCAATTTTTGTAAAATTATTGTAAAGACTCTGCAATTTGTGGTCGCGAAGCGTGAAGGTGTTATATGTCAGAAAGGGTAGTCCGCCCTTAGTTTTGTAAAAGTAAAGTCAACTATAAGAGAACTACCCATGGTCCATGGACCATGGGATTGTAGAAAAAGAGCTAAACTCTAAGTAGTTTAAGGAGATAGACAATGATGGATGATGTAATACAATCATAGCTTTAGAGCAGGAAATCTAAGTCTTGGGTTGTAGAGTAGGTAAAGGCTCTTCACCTAAGTGGGTAGAGGCCTCGGGTAGAAGTCTGAAGCTGAGTGCATGGACCCCTACAGCTGTGTGTGCAGGGTGGACAACGTTTCTAACCACTTGGAAGATATTAATAAAGAGATATATTCTACAATTTCTGTGTCTTTGTTCTGTTGATGCAACTTGATATGTTATGTATGAATTTTCTTTATTATGCTTATATGGTGCATGAATGAATGCAATTACATTGAATAACTGAACGCATGTACAAATATCTATTTATGTGGGGATAGCTATAATTGTTTGATAAGATAAGCAAGGCACTTAGATTAATTGGGGAATTTGTACGACACGTTTCCATAGCAGCACGAAAGTACCTGAGCAGCAGGCTTGGGCTGTGCGAAGGATGAGCGTATCCTTTCACGGAGGTATTAAAGAACGGAACGCAGGGTTTGTCTTGCAAGCCCTAAGGTTAAGCAACCTGTGCGAAGGAAAAGATAGATGGAATTAAATGAATCATGACCATCTCAGGGTGCAGAAACTTGGTTCTAGCATCCCCCCATACTGCTTTGGGTGAGACTTCAGTCCGTGCTCAGCGGGTTGATGCCGAAAGGGCCAGTAGTGTAGTGATTTGTTTGGCTAATTAATGTTAAACCTAGGTCAGGCCCCCTCAATCCAACAAATGGTTCCATTGTTGGGACCAGTATCTGCATAAGAGATGTGTGATGTCATATCACTGGAATACCACTAAGAAGGAGACTGGAGATTGGCTAGATAGAAAAATCCACGAATTCGCGAGACAAGAGAACGGAAGCCTGTGACTGACAAAAGAATAGTGATTGGATAGATATCTATATACAGAGATCCACGAGATGTTTTTCTGATCCTTCCCTATCAAACTATACAAGTGGATCGTGAAGCTAGCAGATAAACAAGGAAGGTGGAAACTTGATGGTCCTATTGTGTGGACCCCAGAGCTAGTGTGAAGGTTGGAAGCATCAGAGGATAAGATCACCCGCGATGTTGATCATTGGCTCGATCGTGTCATAGGAGGATTTGTGACTGAATTCGCGATTGACACCTAAGTCAGCTATAGAAAAGTGGAGCGATTCTTTTTCAAAGGACCATGAGGTAAGTATATAAAATCTTTGAATACTTGGATTAAAATGTTATTGTGCGAAAAAGAGGTTATCCAACTACCTTGATGTTCAAAACTACGTGAAGCGGAAAAACTTACATGAATGAAGGGAAAAAGGGTTCAAAGTATAGCCCTTTGATTTTACCTTCGTGAAGTGACGAAGAAGGAATAGCAAAAGTTTCTTTGCGAAGTGCTATTCAGTTAATAAGACAAGAATTCCCCCGAATACTGCCTCCACCCACACCATCTCCACCTTCACCACCCTCCCCTCCAACTTCGCCCGTACCACCTCCACCCCCACTGCGGTTCAATATGGAAAATACAATGAAGTTTCCTTTGTTCAAAGGCTTAGGAAATGAGGACCCGGACCAATTATGGTTCATTGTGAGGGCTATATGGGAATCTCGATGTGTTAGAGATTATCATATAAAGAAGGAAACACTATTTAGTGCTCTATAATATTGCGCACTAATGTGGTATATTAAGTACTCTAATGATAACCCGAATGTTGGAGTAACAGACATCCAGGAAGCACTAAATAGGGAATTTAGTAGGCCTAAATCTAAGGTGCAGTCAATTGTGGGATTCAAAGAGATCGCGATGCAATGAGGAGAGACACCTTGGGAACTAGATCAGAGGCTGAAATGCACAATCTGTGAAGCCAACCTGAATTTGACTGATGGACAACATCATGAGTGGTTTGTGGCTTCGCTACTACCACACTTAAGGAGTGCGTTGTCGCAGCAAAAGATAACAACTTAGGTAGAGGCCTTGGAGATTGCCATGAGACTACATGAGACTCCGATGCAAGATCCTAATCTAGGAGTTCAACAGATCCATGCACAACTGAAGAATATATGCCTTGAGATGCAAAGTCTGAAGCAGGACAGGACAGTCCAACCAGAGGTACACAAGGAGGTATGGTGCTTGAAATGAAATATTCAGGGTCATGACAAAGACCATTGCCCGGTCTCTGCAAACTACATTACAGGAGGAGGACCGATGCCTTTAAGAATATAAGCTCAAGAAGGACCTAGCGCCACATATAATTTTCACTTGCTACATAAGTATGTACAAGCATCGCAACAACATTTTTTGAAATTTTTATAGGTCAGTAGGACATGATGAGCATACTTGTAGGAGCTATGAATTGATGATGAATAGAAGTCCCACGTATAGGGTTCAGGGCGAAACACAACCCCTTGACCAGAATGCAGGGATGGCACGGATAGGATTTCAAGGGCGTGGATGAGGCCAAGGCAGAGGATAACCTTGCAGAGGTCGAGGACAGTTGATTTTCTACAATTACGGAGGACGATAACACTATGCCCACGATTTCACTAATCTAACGTGTCCATCGTGCAAGTATTGCATGTTGTTTGATCATGAAATAGAAGATTGTCCTATGCTGATAGCTAGGATACATGAAAAAGGGGTGATACCACCTCTGTTGACTCAAAACCTATAGATGATGAGGTTAGAGTTGTGCAAGGAAGATTCAAATGTAAATTTAGTGCTCAGAAGTGGAATCACAAGAGGAGATGACAAGGGGAAATAGCCAGAAGATAGTACATGGGTTCACAAAGCCCTGATAAAAGAGGTTGAGTTCAATTTGGAGCACGCACGTGAAACTTTCATGGAAGCTAAGAAGAGCTTCGTTGAGGCCTCCACCTTAGGAAGAAAGGATAAGCCTGAGCAGGAGATGGACCCTTCTATGCTCAAAAGTTTCCTGAAACTTGTAAGAAGTTGTTGCGCGATAGTAAGGTTTTGAAAGGATTACAAGAACTCATCAACAGATGCACTTGAACCATGCTAGGTGAGCCGTGAGTAGTACGAAAGGTTGGAAAGCATAAAACAAGGAAGAGACAGGAGATGCAACTGAGTGCATAGATAGGAGAGTATGAAATGGATCAGGTCATTTTGGACCTTAGGTCATATGCGAATGTCCTACCAAAACAAACTTGGAAATGGATGGGGAGACCTGCATTGCAATGTTCTCTGATTCAGCTAAGGATGGTGAATCAGCAGAAGATCATCCCCATGGGGCAGTTGCAAGGGGTGACCATGGATATTGAGGGAGTGACCACATTGGCTAACTTTGAAGTAATAGAGATAGTGGATGATAGCAATACATATCTTGCGCTCTTGGGAATTGACTGGGCTACTGATATGAATGGGGTAATCAATTTGAAGAAGTGAAAGATGATCTTTCAGAGGAAATCACTGCACGTAATAGTACCCCTCGATCCTGCTGAAGGATCGTGCTACACTGAACCTGTCAATGATTATGAGAATGATGATGACCTGGACTATATCTATAAGATAATAGTGCGAGACCAAGATTTGGTGAATCCCATTGCAGATGGACAAATTACATGGGATGACAAGAGTTCCTACACTTTGAACTTTGACAATGAAATAGAATGCTGGCAGAATCGGTTACATGAAGTAACTACGCTGAATTGCAACATGATGACCCGGTCGCTACGCTGTGTCATCAACGATAAGAAATATGCCTACTTATGATGGTTTAAATGAGGTAGATATCTTTTTGGATGCATTTGAAAGGGAGGTACCAGAAAAGTAGCCCTTCTAGGCCTTGGACTGGGCACTACGTGCTATGCCTGCAAGATGGTGGAGTACGCAAGGGAAGCTTTGATGATTGGCGTGAATGTAGGAGGATGTTGAGAACACGATTTGGGAAGCCTAGGATGCAACTGACAGACAAGTATGTTGGGCAAAATGATTGCGTATCTGGCCAAATGGATGCAGGCTTATGGAGAAAAGCCCTAACCTGAGTGGGTGCACATGTTCTACCATAACCTGGATGTTATCCCAATGAATTGGTATATAGAAATAGAGCTCCACGATGGGATAGGCGAATGGGATATCCTGCACAAAGGATTCATGATGACGTTTAGTTTTGAGGACAGGTTTGACAGTATTGATGAAGCGCTACAAAAGGTGAAAGCAGATATCTTTAGGATACTATGGGATCCTTTAGACCTGATGCAGCCTAAATGGGATACTTATCTAAGTCAAACGCTTGAATGTTATAATGTAACTATTGAAGAAGAGGATGAGGATCTGTAGAAGATTAACATTCCAGAAACAGAAGGCCACTGTGAGTTTCAAGGACTACAGATTGAGAACCTTGATATAACCGCGCCATTGAGAACGAAACAAGTGAACATTGGTACAGAGGCAGAACCCAAATTCACAAATATTAGAGACTACTGGGATGATGTGACAGTGGTTAAGGTCACTGAATTGCTCTGTGAATACCTAGACTTATTCCCTACCAAGTTTACGGATCTAAAAGGAATAATCGGGGACCTAGGAATGATGAAGATCATGTTAAAGCCTGATGTGAAGCTAGTTAAGCAAAGTCCTTACTGTCTCAATCTGAAATATAAGGAGAAGGTCTACTTAGAGCTCAACAAGATGCTCATAGTAGGCATCATTGAGCCTATGGAAGAATAAGATTGGGTTGGCCCAATGGTGGTGCAACAGAAGAAGCAGAAGGATGAGATAAGGATATGCATGGATCTCATAAAATTGAATGACTCTTGTGTGCATGATCCTTTCCCGACTCTGTTTACAAATGAAGTGTTGGACAATGTAGACGATGAGGAGGCATATTCCTTCACTAGTGGGTTCTCTGGGTACCACCAAATCAAAATCATGCTGGAGGATAGGAGCAAGACCACCTTCGCAACTGAGTGGGGTTGTTTTCAATACACTGTAATGCCATTTGGATTGAAGAATTTGCCTGCAATATTTTTGCGCATGGTGGTTGCGGTATTCATGCAATTTATTCATAACTTCCTGGAGGTATATTTTGATGACTAGACTGTATTTGGGTTGTTTAAGTGCCATGTAGAAAGCTTGTGCCTGATGCTGGATCCCTGTCGAGGATACCAAATCACGCTCAATCTCTAGAAGTGTTTATTTTGCATTCCATTTGGGAACCCATTGGGGCATGTAGTTTGCAGACAAGGACTGATGGTAGACCCCACGAAGATGATGGTGATACTGAACTTGGAAGCGTCGAGGAGTGTGAAAGAACTATGCACTACTCTGGGACATATGGGATATTACATAAATTTTATCAAAAGCTATGCCCAGATCACCGCACCTATGGAGAAAGTTTTCAAGAAGGATTTCACGTTCTACTAGAATGATGACTGTAAGAAGAGGTTGGACATATTGAAAGAAAAGATGGTTACCACACCGATTCTAGTCTTCCTGAACTGGAAGAAAGAGTTTCATGTACATGTCGACGCATCCTGTATAACGTTGGGAGAAGCACTAACATAG
>APFE030415218.1:0-18325 GCA_000404065.3 Pinus taeda
TAAGGTATTCAAGAGGAATCTCCAAGGCTGGTAAGAATTCTAGAGATGTTTGTTCTTTCTTTTCCAAATCTGCTACAAGAATAGGAGACATAAAAGCTGAAATCAATGTGTTATTTGAAAATTTTAAAGTTGATTTTATTAGCTCTCTAAATGAGAAATTGGATGTTTTGCAGGTTCATAAAAATCAAGAATTGGATGAAGTGTTTTTCACTCATGACCGAAAGGAGCATACCATAGATGGTTGTTCTTCCTTATCTAATTTGGAAGTGGCATATCAAAGAGGTAAGGAAGCTGCAACAAGGTCAAAACCATGGAAATCATGGCCTACAGGTATGGTTCAAAACACTTCCTCTCCTCTTTCTTACTTGCATAATCCATTATGGAATACTAATGTGTTAAGGCAGCCATGTCAATCTCAATATAACCACCAGCAATTTTGTCTACAAGCTTGGCCTGGTTCACCTTATGATTGTATGACTACTCTCCCTCATCTTGTAGCACAAACACATTCTCCATATTCTCCACCGGCTCTTTTGCAACATCCTGCTTGCATATCATATTCATCCACTCAACCCAATCAACCACATCATCACAATGCTCCATTCTTTACACATTTTCCTGCTCAACTAATTCCGCACTCTCACCACAATAAACCAGTACAACATGCTTACAATGTTGAACTGCCAAATTTACCCACCCTTCCCACCCATTCTATCTCACATGCGCCATTAGAGGAAACCTACAATGAGATTCAGAATGTTTCAAATGCAAAAATTGTAGAAGCTATGGAAGAAAATGAGGTTTCTTTTACTATGCATCAAGAAGCTATTTTAAAAGCTCAAGAACTTCATGATATGATGGCTATGCAAAATAAAAAAAGTAAAGGATACATTGAAGATTGGTTTCACTCCATCACTTGTTCGCAACATTGCTCCATACTTCAACAATTTTTGATACCATCTTTTCAAGGGAAGTTGGCTTCTCATACCCTAATATTCATTAAGATACATTTTTCAAATTTGGGCCTGTGCACACGTGAAGCCTTACTTCAAAAATGGCTTCACTGGAAGTACTCATATACGTAGTCATATTCATTTTTCAAATCAAAATAGGTTAGTGTAGAAAATAAAATAAATAAGGGAATAAATAAATGCATTTTGTTTTTCCATGTAAACCTAGTTGTTTTTTGTTGCAACATGCTATGCAAATCAACATTGGTGATATTTTTTTGTTGATTTGTGTATGTAGATGAATTATAATGGAAATAATAGTTCTACGAACACTTATATTCATTTTTATCATCAATATGAAAAAATGTTTGAATATCATTTTTTTTGGCTTCTGGGCTTGATGGAATTTCTGGAAAAATATTCGGGACAGTCATGTTTTGAGGGACCAAAAGTGAATATTTTTAAAACCGGTTTCTATTCTAGGTAGCCCTTGATGTCTACTTTCTAACCCAATTTGAATCACTCAATTTGGATTTGAAACGAAAAAGTTAGAACCAAAACATTGACCGGATGTCTAGCGGGTAGCTCAGGAACAGAGTTGGGACAGTCAGTCTTTGGAAGCCTAAATGAATGAATTTTTAAAACCTGTTTCTATGGTCGATTCCCCTATGAATATAGTTTACAATGCAATTGGAATCACTCATTTTTGATATCATATGGGGAAGTTATGATCAAAATACTGACTGTCTATTGTAAATCAGCACTCTTAAAACTCTGTCTTTCCGGCTGTTCTTTACAGTATTTGACCTATCAATTATTCTTCTCTTCAAAACCTATATCTATTGGAGATAAATAAATGAATCTAATTTCATTTCCAATTTTAATCATTTGAATCCGACATCAAATGAAAAAGTTCTGCTTGAAATATCAACTGTTGGTCTAAGCCGGGTAATCGAAAATGACTTTATTATGCCGATTGTTCTAACTAAAATTGACATATCATATCATTGAAATTTTAAAGCTGGTTTCTATTGAAAATAAACCTTTGAATTAGCTCTCATATGGCTTTGGAATCACTCAATTTGGACGAAAAACAAAGAAGTTGTGATTAAAACATTGTTGGTTAGTATGGTCGACCACTGCTCTCCCACAGGTGACAAATAAATTTTACTTTGTTATTTTCGTCGTAGATTTGTTCTACAGAGTAACTACTTGTTAGTTTTTTTGCATAATTTTTGGATTAAGGGAGCCCGCGCACCTCTCTTTCTCCATGATTTAATGTTTTATTGCAGGCAGAT
Organism: Pinus taeda; assembly: GCA_000404065.3. Lineage (NCBI taxonomy): Eukaryota > Viridiplantae > Streptophyta > Pinopsida > Pinales > Pinaceae > Pinus > Pinus taeda. The sequence goes on from APFE030415218.1 coordinate 2,249, forward strand.
ACTCGTTTTTGCAGGTCCTAGGACAAAAAGAAGGTCAATTTATGGACGAGTGATTTTTGAAAGAAATTTTAATGAAACAAAGGAATTTTATCCAACTCATTACCCAACGATTCATAATAGAGGAAATGAAGAATTGATTTCCATTTGAAGATTCCTGTCATGTCTTTGCTGCCAAAACATTTTTCGAATAGATCATTTTTTTTTTTTACATAACATCATAGTTGTTGTAACTCAATTTATTTATTTACATAATGTTTTTTCGTTGTTTCTTTTCTAATTTCTCTTATATTTTCTATTTCAGGTGTTGCTTCATTCAAAATGTAACTCATCCTCAGCATCAATGCAGTGAACAGCTAATTCATTCTTTGCATGCTTGCATTTTATGATTGTGCATTTTGCTGTTCCTTTTCTGAAGGGACAACATTTGTGTGCATTTTTGTCGTTCTTGGTGTTCCTTTTTCAAAGGGACATCATTTTCATTTTGCTATTTATTTTCCAAAGGAATATCACTTTTTGGTTCAGCCATTCATTTTGCTATTCTTTTTTCACGGTTCATTTTGATGTTCCTTTTCGAAATGGAACAACACTTCTGCACTTTCACGTTTTGCTGTTCATTTTCGAAATGGAACAGCACTTCTGCACCTTCACGTTTTGCTGTTCCTTTTCGAAATGGAACAGCACTTCTGCACTTTCATGTTTTGCTGTTCCTTTTCGAAATGGAATAGCACTTCTGCACTTTCACATTTTGCTGTTCCTTTTCGAATGGAACATCACTTCTGCACTTTCACATTTTGCTGTTCCTTTTCGAAATGGAACAACACTTTTGCACTTTAACATTTTGTTGTTCCTTTTCGAATGGAACAACATTCCTGCACTTTCACATTTTACTGTTCCTTTTCGAAATGGAACAACACTTCTGCACTTTCACGTTTTGTTGTTCCTTTTCGAAATGGAACAACACTTTTGCACTTCCACATTTTGCTGTTCCTTTTCAAATGGAACATCACTTTTGTACTTTCACGTTTTGTTGTTCCTTTTCGAAATGGAACAACACTTTTGCACTTTCACATTTTGCTGTTCCTTTTCGAATGGAACAACATTCCTGCACTTTCACGTTTTATTGTTCCTTTTCAGAAGCAATAACACTTCGACACTTTTCATTTTTTTTGTTCATTTTCCAAAGGAACGACACTTGTGTTTTTTTTGTTCATTTTCCAAAGGAACGACACTTGCATTTTTTGTTCATTTTCTAAAGGAACGACACTTTTAGTTTTTGCTGTTCTTTTTTCCAAAGGAACGACATTTGCATTTTACGCTTTTTTTGTGTGTATTTTTGTTTCTTTTGGTATGCATTTTCTTTACTGTTTCCTACACAGAACACCACTTTCTTTTTGAGTGTTTTTGTTGTTCCTTCAAAAAAAGCAACACTTTGGGAGTATTTTTAAGAGCAACCCTTCCTTTCTTTTGTGGGATTATTCCTAGTTCATCTCAACCACATTTTACTGATTCACTTTCATGGCATGCAGTACACTACTTTTATAAGGACAAGAATTATGGATTCTTTTGAAGCGAGTTATTATCATTTAAGTTATGATCTTTAACAGGACAGTTCCTTGATGATAGATTCTTTTCAAAAAGGACAAAATTATTTATATATTACTTTACTGCATTGATTTTTGTTGAACATGATATTGATTGATCATCTTAATACCATGCTGGTTCCACCTTCCTGGTTATAATCTTCTCTATCTATAATAAATGAGATTATGGATATATTTTTTTATTGACATGTTCAACTTCTTCCACCATCCTTGCTCTTAAGGAGTACTGAGCCTCCCTCTTTTTATCATAAAAATGTGTAATAACAACCAAAATTTTGTTCACGGATGGAGGATAGGGGGTCTCATTACGAGCCAGCCTACCATGTTCATAAGGTTGTAACAAAGTGACATTCTCATTATGGCCACCACACCAGGGTTATGATCCATTGGATAGCCAAATTATCCTTGGAACAGGAGGTCTCATCACGAGCCGGCCTGATCACTTTTGCTACATCCCAGTGAATGGTAGTATGATTATCTGGTTACCACACCAGCACACTGATCTCTTCTGTAGAATAGCACTAAAACTCTCCATTTATAAATTGAGGATCCTGGCTCATATGGCTTAAAAGGCAACCCTGTCGAGGCTATGGATGCCTGCTGGCAGCAGCGGATCTGCTTATGGTATTGAAGTTATATCTTATAGTCAATTATTATTATAATACCCTTTTCTTATTTTTTCTTTTTATCAGAGAAGTTATTTCCTTAACTTTTTTCCCGTTTTGAACCTTTATGCATGATAAATTGCTTTATGATCAATCACATCATTTTCAGCTAGAATACCGTCAGCAAAGCATCTTTTTAACATATTGTTGTCATTTTTTGTTTTGTGTAAACTATCATCAATCCAAAGCATCCTATCTCTTATTCATAACTATCTTTACACACTTTCCTCTCAATATAACCATAACTTTCATCGTTCTATCATTGATAAGTGTACTCTGCTTCATTTACTGATATATTGTTCATTCCATTGCCTTGCCGTCAGCACCACCCCTTTCATATGCTTTATGGTTATGGAACCCATTTTTCTAATTGGAGGGGGGAATGTATGCATTATGTGATTGCATGCGATATGATTACTGCACTTCCATACCTTGTTGATTTGACAACATATTAGTATTGCATGTATACATAAGTTTTTCTAATTGAAATTTTGCATGCATCTTATCTGTTGCTATTCAAGGATAACAATATGGATTTAAGAACATTGTATGCATAAGTGTGATTTGTTTACAGGAAAACAACAAGTATGGGCAGAATTCTATTCGTAGCATCACCGCACTATTGCAACTAACAGAAGCGGCTCAAGCAACTTGCGAACATGAACCATTCTTCAGACATTATGTGCTTACCTGGATTCCATCTTTTGCATCACTTTCAGCAACAACTTTGTCTATATCAGCTTCAACAACTGTCAATACATATATGTCATTTCACATTTTTCTTTTTGGAGGTAAAACTTGAGGTAAAATAGCATAATTTTCTGATTTATTACGAATTTAGAAGAATTTCATGAAAATCCAATTTGAGCATTATTTATCATCCTTCATTTCACATCTTTACCACTTCCTTTTTTTTTTTCAGCAGCATATCATTTCCGAGGTGGGGGTGTGTTCCTTCATTTCTTCCTTGTAACCACATCATTCATATTCTTTATCATCTATTTATATTCTTATTCATTCTCAACACCTCCCTTATTCCATGTTTTTTTACACCAAGCATAGAATTCAACATATGGTAGCAACCACCTCAATTTGTTTTCTAGCATCGCATGAGACCATGCTAATTTTTCAGAGAGGGGGAGGAATTGCTACGCATGATGGATGTTTTTTTTGTTTTCTTTCTCATTTAAGGCATACAATTTCAGTGCAGAAATTGATTCCCTAATTTTTTTAAGACTATGAACTCACTTCTTGTGATTTCTGGAAACACAAACATACTATTAAAATACACATACGTAGATAAATTCAAGATAAATTAGTTCATAAAAATTTCAGAAATCATGCACTCTCACCTACAACCATTTCGTTTATATCTCATGATCCGTGCGTCAAAACGATCTGATTTTTAGATCATATAGGCATTCATATATTACAAACCTACTTGCAACGTTTCAACAAAATCTGGTTTGTAGTTTTTGGAAAAATGGTTAATGAAGGTTGTTGTTATTTATATTATATTTTGCTGCAACTTAATTGTTATGCCTTCATCAAGATTCCTAAAATTGAATATTCATTAATTGAGGAAGAATTCATTTGTTCTATCCATTTCATGCGCTGAGATGAACATATTTTTTTTATTGCTTGGTTAACACATGGGTTTTTGTCTTTGGGTTGCATGAAGACATGCAATATATTCAGTTTTCGTTGCATGAGGAATGCAACATAATGGAGTGTGGGGGTAAGTTGGCTCGTTAATATGCCATTATTATTATCACTTTGTAACACTTATCCCACCCATTTCCACTATTCTTCATCATATCATTTGTTATAATTTATCATTTAAATCCATTTTATAAATGATTTATGCTCTTATGAATGAATATTATCTATTCTCCTTTATTTCTAATAAATTCATGATTATGAATTATTTTATCAATGATAGTTTTAATAAGTTGGTTATAACATTATTCACCATTTTTAGCCTCCAAGGTAACTTCCAGATTGAAGATTTGATTTTTAAAAGTGCCAACTCAGAAATTCGCCGGAATAAGGAGTGACAGTTTTGCGGTTGAGATTTTGAGCAAATGAAGACGAATCTGAAAAATATGGAACGTGGGTTTTGTCTAGAACGGGCCCAATTAACTTTAGTGAAGAACAATTTTCCCAAATTCGGCTTGTACTGAGAGAAACACAAGGTTCTTGGAGCACGGTTTTCTCAGATTTTCTGTTGCGACCGTCCTCCAAATCTCAGCTGCAAAGCCAAATTCGTCTTGCTCTTGTTGAGAGATGAAAAGAAATATATTTTCTTGTTGATCAACTGGTTAGAATCAATCCAATTTTGTAAAAGAAATCATGTTGTACTTATCTTTATTGTAACTTCTCTCTGATCTCTCTATTTAAATGAAAACAGAGATCAGAGACGGAGATGACTTTAGGATGATTTCTGGGGGATGAAAAATGATGAAGAATGATGGTGGATTATTCATAGGATAGGAATTGTTGCATGCTGTAATTCTCAAGGATTTGCTGTTGTAATGATTCCACAATTTGCTGATTAATACATGATTTGGGAGTTGCTGTTCACACTTTTCCTTCTGAAGTAACCCAGCAGCGTCCGCTGGCGGCTAAGGGCCCAGCCTCTTGTGGAGTACGCTACTGCTACTACTGTATATTATATTCTTTCGTTTTATGCGTGGTTTTCTTATCCATTTTATTTGGTAATCTCGTATGTTATATTATTTTACATCACAACTCTGTCACGTAATCTCATTTTTTGAGACAGAAATATCATATCGATTTTGCAACGCATTGCTGTTTCTTTAAGTGTTGATATAAATGGTTTTTACAGGATACCGTTGCTATTCAATTATGGAGTGTTGGTGTTGTAACATTTGACCATTGGTATTATTTTCATCTTAGAAATTATATTTCCTTGCGATTGTTGAATCTATGAACATTGTTGTTCCATTACAAAATACAGTCGTATTCTTTATAACTAAGACTGATAATTGGATTACCATATCAGATTACTATTAAGGTGTGCCGTGTGTATTTATATTTGACTTTCCAGCGTTGTTTCATATTCCATCATTAATCAATGTTGTTCTATTTCCTTGTGCTGTTTGATTTATTCTTAGAGTAAAGATTGCTATTAATTTGGCTTTGTTGTTGTTCATTTCCATTAATTAAAGTTTGCTATTCAGATTCCTTTAATTCTAGTTTGTTGTTCCATTTACAGCCGTTCCATTTTAGACTTGCTGTTCCATTTCCTATTTGTTGTTCTATTTTACTTTCTGTCCCTCCATTTACTTGTATTTGTTGCTTTGGTGTGAGAGAAGGTCTAAGGCTGTAGTGAGCCTCAGCAGTCGCTGCCTAGCTCCCAGACCTATGGTCCATGCTCTAATTTCCTTTCCATTAGTTTCTAGAGGGATGGGTTATCGCTTCTGCACCCTTGACTGATAAGCTGCCTTGTGTGATTTTATCCTTTTGAAGTAATTTAAGTTTAGCATCTGTTTACTCTTGTATTTTCTGAACGCTGTACTGCTAAACATTACTCTTGAGTAAATAGCCACCTCAAACTGAGTACACTCTTGATATAAAAATTCGTCCTTGGGTTGATAATTAATGTGAAGGTAATTAGGAGTTTAAAAGACAACTTTTTATCGCTCCACACAAGGGTGGATGAAGATTAAACTCTTCAAGTGGCTGGTTCATCATAAGAAAATTTTAACTTGGGATAATATTAGGAAGAGGGGTGTCTTGTGGCCTTCCAGATGCTATCTTTGTGAAGCCCAAGAGGAGACAATGTAACATCTTCTTAATAGTTGCATTTTTACCTCCACGTTGTGGGATGCATTTGCCACTATTTTCCAACAGAAGGATAGGTACAAAGGGAGTATCACTAATACCCTAACCAATTGGAGACGAAACTTTTCTGAATATGAATTTCTTGGCTCTGCTTGGGCTCTTACACCAAGCTTCATTATATGGAATGTTTGGAAAGAAAGGAACAAAATAATCTTCAAAAATGAAAAGAGCCCCTCCCATCGCCTATTTGAGCAAATCTTAAAGCAGCTTATGGAGACGATTGGCACCATTGTGAGTAATCCCCCTAAGAATCCACCCTCAGAAGTTGAAATGAGAATTCTCAGTCAACTCGGTATGCAAGGGCTTATTCCTCAAGGCCAGGATAGGAAATCAATGAAAATGGATATTGAGAAGGATTTTTTGCATCCTCCCCCTGAGGTTTTCTTGAAATACAACATTGATGGGGCTTCAAAAGGTAATCTGGGAACTGCTGGTTTTGGAGGGGCATTAAGGGATGAAGAGGGAAGTATTCTCTTCATCTTCCACTGCCATTTAGGAAGAGCCACTAACAACACGGTGGAATTAATGGCTATTGAGCAATGTTTAGATTTTCTAAAGTAGGGTATCTACCCAAATGTGATTATAGAAGTTGATTCTGAGTTAATCATTAACCCGGTCAAGAGAATTAGTTGTGGAACAGTACCGAAGAAAGTCTCAAAACACTGGAGGCTGATCCAGGTTTTCCAAAGAATTCAGAGTCATATCCAAGGCCTTCATACAGTAAGTTTCAACCATGTATGCAGAAAGGCCAATAAACTGGTGGAAATTCTAGCCAGCCGAGGAGTGACCTGTACGGAATGCAAGGTTTCGATGGGTTCGCAAGAGTTACCTCAGAGCAAACTAAAGGCGCTTTCTTATGACCAGGCAGAGGAAGATAGGGAGGTTTTTCAATACAAGGCCAAGGAGGCAAGTTATAAATGACGATCTCATTATGATTTGCTCCTTTTTTCATAGTCTGGTTTTTGGTGGGAGGCAGGCTACTACTGGCCCCAACAACTCAGGTAAAGACAAACTCAGAAACCCTCAGTGGAGGTTGCTCTGATTTTCCAGTTTATCGGTTGGTCGAAGAGTGGGAAGGTTCAACACCTTCCATGGGTTTAGGTACAGGAGTAGAGGAAATGGTGCGAGGGACCGAAATCCTAGCTTTCTCGGCGGCTGTATTACCCATGATTTTCCTTTTCGAGATGCAAAACCATTGCCTTGGTGGTATTTGGTTTATTTCAAGCCTCTCAAGCAGGAAGTGTTTTTAATGATTTGGGAGCGATTTCATTCATCAACCTACACGTGGCATGGGGGCGGGACTGAATACCGCCCTCATCGCGCGCTAATGTTCGGGGATTTAAACCTAAGCGATATCATCCTCAGCCATCGGATTTCGCTGGATGGATCTACGGACATGAATGATCATGCTTATTGGTGGGGCATAGTTGTTAAGCACTGAGCGACTTTGCAGTGTGATGTCTTCCTCTGCCAATGGATCAAGCAAGGAGATTGGATGGTTGAGATTAAAGATGCAAGTCCGGTTGTGCAGATGCGTGGGAGGAATCATGGATTTTCGCATGTTTGTTTGACCATACGGCCGAAGCATTGTTTATCTTCTGAGGGTTTTAAGGTTCATGTTTGTAAAGTTAGGAGTTCATGCCTTTGGCAGTTAGTTATTAGATTTCCCATGGTCCATAGTAACTTGTGGACGATTGTACTTTATGTAAAATATTTTCTGTTTTAATGAAATAAAAGGAATGACTCTTGCTTCAACAAAAAAAGAAATATATGTTTTATTGAATATTCAAATGTACTCACTTTTCTCTTTGATACGAAGAAGTGTCTTAATAAATGGAAATAAAACATGCATAAGCCAAATATCTTTCTCTTGCCTTGTATAGGATTTTATTGAGATGTGATTTGACCGATATCCAATGAATTGAGACAGATGCTTTGATGTATATTTTAGCAACACATTTTATTCTTCATATTTATCTCCATATTGGGACCACTCACCAATCATTATTTTCTCATCGAATTGTATCGTTCTCCTTGATTTCACTTTCGGTCGCAAATGTCAATGATACATGTCCCATATTATTTTACTACATCCCCTATATCATTTTTTTATTTTTCAAGTGTTGACAATAATACTGAGAGGGGGGGTGAATCAGTATTATCTTATTCTTTTACCAAATCTTTCTTATTTATACTTTGAATTATTTTTGCATACCAATACCATAAATAATGAGCATGAATAAGAAAAGCAGACATTCACATCAAAGAACACCAGATATAAGGTGGAAACCCAATGTGGGTGAAAACCACCTGCTGCAATATGTCTCTATCTTCTTTCAAATTAGAAACTCCTTTTACAATGGTCTTGTACTGGTGCAGTCCTTTACCAGTACGCAGGCTGCAACCTGCTGAGAGCTACAACTCTCTCTCGTTTTCCAGTCTCTCCTGAAAGGGAGCTACAACCCCCTACTTCTTTTCAAGGACCACTTTTCATAAATTTTCAAACTGGATCCATATACATCAAATGATCATCCAGTACATGTAAATTATACAGTCAGCTGCAATAACCAGATCAACAGTAATAGAACTGAACCCAAAACACCTTATCAACAAGAAAAAAATTCAACCAACAGAAGATCTCAACACAGGTACGCAGTTTTCTTCTTACTGGCCTGCGTCGCTACGCACTTCACCCTCTGCTTTTCTACGTATACCCGCAGAGTTACTTTTGTTGTACTACATGGCCACGCACTGCTCCTTTCCCTGATCTGCGTACAGTACGCACCAAAATGTACTATCGCGCCGCGTACTGCACAGAAAGCACGCACCGAGAAGAACTAACGCGCCGCGTACTGTCACCACAGGTACGCACCCAGAAACACTGTCGCGCCGCGTATTTAAACAGCAAGCACGCACCTGAAGCACTGACGTGCTGCGTACCCACGCACTTCACCTTTGTCGCCTTTGCGTACCCACACGCTACACCTTTGTCTATTCTGCGTACCCATGCACTGACCCTTTGTTGCTTCTGCGTACCCACGCACTGCCACTGTTGATCACCTGCGCACCTCTGATTAGGGCCAAAATACAGTCAGATACTCAGATCTGATCTTGCGCTCGAGAAATCACCCTTCACAGATTCGCTTTCAACTTCTCTTCTATAGATAAAGCTTTTTAAACCGAGAACCCAATAGATCAGATCTTAAGATATTCAATACTCAAAAGATGCACAAGCCAAATGATCTCCTTAGCTTTATATAGGCATGCTCTTCCTCAAATCAAGGATCATGGGGCTCAATAATAATAATAAAATAAACAATACCACGGGCCAAAACCATGATAACACAATACTGTCGGCTAAATACCATGAGAAACCCCACGCGTGGGCGCTTTACTACCTTGGAATGTGTGCACTGGGGTACGCACCTCATGAATGGATAATCTGCGTAACTGGACGCAGTCCCTGCACAGCGTACCTGTGGGTACGCACCTCCTAAACTGTTCTCCTGTGTACTTCTTTATTTTCATCAAAAAGAGAGCCATGCCATGGGTGTTGCCATCAAGTACAACATTTGTAACATATACCAGTATACCAGAAACATAATGCCAACAATAGATGGTGCCTTGTTTTGGAAAAATCGTGCAAGAATATTGCTTAATTGTTTGACTATGAATGAAAGTAACAGCATCATGAAAGAGTTTCATGCAGGGGACTGTGGAGGAAACTTATATTGGAAGTCCACTGCTGATAATATTTTAAGGGCTAGTTATTATTGGCCCTCTCTATTTGCAGATGTCAAGAAATTTGTTGTTTCATGTCACAAATGCCAAATCTTTGAAGGGAAAAGAAAATTACTGCCTTTGCCCCTTAAGCCCATTTCAACCGAAAAACCTTTTCAACAATGGGCCTTGACTTCATTGGAGAAATTCATCCCTCTTCCTCAGGCTAGCACAAGTGGATTTTAACAGCCACTGATTATTTCACTAAGTGGATTGAAGCCATCACATGTAGACAAGCCAATGACTCCACCATTATCCAATTCCTTGAGGGCAATATCCTTTCCAGATTTGGCTGCCCTGAGAAAATCATCACTGACAACGCTGCTGCCTTCAAATCCAAAAATATTATCAGCTTCTGCCATAAATTCCACATTACCCTGGGACACTCTATAGCTTACTATCCTCAAGGTAATGGTTTGGCTGAATCATCCAACAAAAGCCTCATCAACATCATAAAGAAACTGCTGGAGCAAAACAAAAAGAACTAGCATAGGAAACTCACTAATGCTCTGTGGGCAGACAAACTCTGAACCAATAAATCCATCGGGATGAGCCCTTATGAGCTAGTATATGGCATGGAAGCCTGATTTCCTTCATCTTTGGGCATTCCTACTATCAAATTGTTACAAGAGATTCAGGCTGAACCAAATGGCATGCAGAGAAGAGTTAATCAAACCATTCATCTTCAGCAAACCAGAGAGCAAGTGTATGATAGAGTTCAAATGTTGCAAGAGAAGCTCAAAAACATGTTTGATAAGAAAGCTAAAGCAGAGGATTTCTGGGTTGGCAGCAAAGTTCTAAGGTGGGACTCACGAAGAGAGGACAAGGGAAAACATGAAAATTTTGATTTTCTTTGGAAAGGTCCATACATTATCAGCGTTGTGGAAGGCAATAACACATATTTCCTCAAATCTCTAGATGGCAGCATAGCTGAAGAAGGCCTGGTTAATGGCCGAATGTTAAAATATTACCATGGTCCCTTTTGATTGAGAAAAAATAGGCAATGTTATTTTCTGTACATAAATGTTTGTATATACCAGCATTTTATTTTATTTCTATAACAGTCTGGATGCTAAAGCACACAGAAGAAAGCAGGAAGTGCTTCACAGTTCACTAGCAAAGCAGTTGAGGGAAAGTGTTGTTTCAGTCTAAAATTTCAGATCAATCCAACAGTCAGCACTAAGAAGTTTCAATGCACAACAACAACAGAAGATCAAGGCAGTCTGACCTGTTGTTCTTGGCATTTCACAAGGAGAAGCCATCCCCAAGTGGAGCCACTGTTAGCCTCCTGTTGCGGCAGGTTACTCATATTTCATGATTGACATTTTTACAGGCCAAATATGTCATACTTTGCATGCTGTAATGCTCCATATTTGCTAACAGACACCAAAGAAGGAGGCCATGAAAGTGTGCTAGTCTAAGTTCAAATGTTGCATTCCAATTTTGAAGAGTTATTCCATTTTTGTAGAATTTTCAGCTAAAGGGAGGTCCAAACAGCTTAATCTTGTCTCCCTAGGTTTCAATTTCCTGGTTTAGAATATAGAGAATGAATAATTTGTCCAAATAGCTTAATCTTGGCAGATTTTAGATAGGTAGAGAAGCAAGGGTGCTCAATAGCTTAATCTGAGCCCCTGGAAGAAATAAGTGTAGATATAGATAGGAGAAAAGTGCAAAAGAAAAAGTTGAAAAGCTGGGTCTGCAAGTCCAAGTGCACCCAAACCAAAAGAAGAAAAAATGTTAGGTAAGTAGGCTGCGTAGGTAATTTTGAGGTTGCAGAATGTTGATTTGTGATTAATTCCACATTTTCAAGTGTTACACTCATGCAAATCACAGTCAGCAGGTAGTTCCCATTTGAAGGACTTCAAGTGAGGCATGACTAACTTCCCCTTCTTCTTATTCCCTAAATCATTTATTAACTTCCCCTAAAGAGGTCAAGATCTGCTTGATATCTCTTAGTTTCATCATTTTCCATAGCATTTGCCTTGGTAAAGATCTGCTTTATCCAAGGAGGGTACATAATTTCTCTGCAAAGTTCTATCTCCCCTTTGAAGCCTAAGACCTCTGGAACTTAGCGCTTTCTTGTCATTTTCATATTAACTACTGACATTATTATGTAAATCCATATATATTTCCCCTTCCCCCTACTAAAACTATGTTAATAATCCCCCTATGTAAATATCCCCTTCCCTGGTCGAAATATAACCATAAATATCTCCTTGGGAATTACTAAGTCACCTGGATCTTAGTAAGAGCCCTCATCTCCACATAATTCCCCTTCCCTAGTGTTTGGACTCCTTCCAAAACACGTAGAACCCCTCTCCAAATGCATAAACCAACCCCCTCCGCCCATTTCTTTGGAAATTATTAAGGTTTGATTAATAATCAAACAAAGCGCCGAAACATCACACCGTTTCCTAAATTTTAAACCCACCTGCGCCGCGAAAAATCAACGCGCGCGCACTTGTACTAAACCCTGCGCGTCTTCCCTTCCCGTCCACCGTCGGATCGCCTCCCCCAGATCCGATGGCCCTTGTGCATATCCGGCGCCCTCTTGTATGGGTACGTTAGCACCCGATGTCCGACAGTTTTACCGTTGTACATCGAGACAGCTAGCGGCTTCCCATTGCATCGGCCCGCCCCTGACAGAAACCGTCTCCATACCAAAGGCAGTCCGATGAACCCCAAAACCGCCCTTCCCCTCGCATGACAGGAGCGCCGCATCACCCCGCCACATCGCCTCCACCTCACCCCTTCCTGCCTGCGCCTGACCCACGTCACCTGTCACATCCGTACTAGAGGATCCCACTGCTGATGTCATGCTGACATCATCCGCCGTACCGCTGACATCAGTAGCCAAAAAACGGAAAAACGCGCAAGCGCAAAGTCAAGTTTCGGAGCTCCATAATGAAAAACAGAGGTAGTAATCGCGCATCGCTACGGAAAAAGGGCCATATTGGAGAATCTTTAGGGAATATTTTGATCCTCAGCCCTTTTTGCACCGAAAATAGCAGAAAAGCCCAATTTTGCTAATTTAAACATATCTGAAGATAGAGAGAGACCAGGTTCAGAGGCTAAAGAGTATCAGAGCAGATGTAAAGATAAAAATCATGTCAAAGAGTATCAGAGTAGCGGCAAAGTGTATCAGAGGAGATTTTCTCAGGGCTCGAGGCAAATCAAGCATTGAAAGAAAGCCCTGAAAGTGAAGGAGCAGTTAAGGAACCATTCAAAGCTCACCAGCACAAATGACTGCACATTAAAGCTCACAGGAGATCAGTGGACCAGAACTCAATGCACAGTTATTACAGAACCACTGCACCAAGCCACAGAGGACGACACATTAACTCATTTTTTATCCAGCTGCCACTGGCGCAGCCCAAGGCAGATTTACTTGCATTTAATTCCAGCATAAGTTAGGTTTAGAAAGTTTTCTTCCTACAGACCTCTTTAGGTCGGTTGTAATAAATAAATTTAGATATTTTGCTTATATATACCACCCTGGAAAATTGAGTAGGGGTTGGTTGGTTCTTTGATCTTTATTGGTTTTGAGATTTCGCTTGAGCGGAGACTCGCACTGTAAATGTGATATTTTCTATAATCAAAGACTGCTGAGATGCATGGATTCTGAAAGTGTCTGTTGTGTTTAATTGGCCGAGGAGTGGCTGTGGAATTCCTGTGCTTCTACATGGTTCAATAAGTGTTTCCTTAACTCTGTTTTGTTTTTCATGTTTGTTTTATCATCAATCCACCATCTAAATTGCAGAAAAGAAGAACAGTTTAGGATTTGCTTGGCTGCACCCTGGGCTCAATTTCTGCAATTTCTTCATGTTTTCATCTAGAATGGTTATGAACATGTATACTTAAATGATCTTGTTTACGTTGTTTCTTTCATATATGAAGGTTATTTTAGGAATTCTTAAATGCTCCTAGATAACCATTCATTCACCTCTCTTCCCTGTTAGTTGATGAAAGATTCTTAATTGCCTTTCATCTTTGACTTTCATCCCATCTTTTCAGAAAATTGGTATTGTTTCATGTGTAGCTATCCCGCTTCATAATCCTCTTGTGACCAAGAAAACGCAACAGCAAGCCTTAATCCATGACTCCATGCCCAATGGTTTGAACTCATCACCCGATCCCTTACCTCTCTGCTCCAATACAATCTCCTTCCATTCAAACTCCATCCAAACAAAAAATCAAAACCCCTGAACGCAATAGCTAGCCTAAAATCATTATCAACAAAGCTAAATCATTAAGAGAGAGCCCTCTCTGATTGCAGGTGGGCTAGAACCTGCAACCCAAAGATTGGTTTGTGGTTACCTCAGTCGTATCCCTTCAGGAGCTTAGGGACAACTGAGTGATAACCTAATGGCGACTCCACTGGGGACCTCCTCAGATAATCTCAAAAAACCAGTCTGAAGTTCCACAGAGGAAGAAACCAACCTTAAAAAAGTTCAGTCGACCTGTGTTCTTAGAAAACTTCCCAAAAAACAAGTTAGAAGCTAGCTCCCAAGAAACATTCGCGCTACACAAGATCAAATCCAGATCCAAATCCCCTAGCTGTTGTTGAAAATCCCAACATAATCCCTAAGATCCTTCGAAACCAAGACCAGCAAGAAGGTTTGACTGCTTCTAGTCCCGAAACAGTTCAACCTAGTAGTTTTTTAACCCCTGTTAAAGTTTTGTTCCGCTCAAGCCTTTCTTCCCCGTGTTCATCATCCGCTTCTCCAGGCACTTCTTCCACACCTCCGTTCACTACAAATACTACCCCGGCTGCTCCTATTATCCCAGTCACTCCAGTCATTCCCATTATCCATGTTGTTCCCCTTATCCCCATAAATATGGCTAATAGATATGCTCCCTTACAATTGCCTGCTAATCTCCGGGCTATGCCTCAAGATTATCAGACAAAAATTACCTATTTTGATGGCACAAATTCCTGCATAGCCCTACAACATACAAAGAAAATGCAGGATTATTTTTAGAGTTATGAGATTGATGATGACAGCGTAAGAATGAAGATTTTTGTCCAAAGTTTGAAGCTTTATACCAGACATTTATCAATAGATGGGAGAAAAAGAAAGACCCCTTGCACATATTATCTGAGTATGATACTATTAAAAGAGGACCTCAAGAAACGGTTTTGGATTACTGTGCAAGGTTTAATAATGTTTACAATGCAATACCACAAAATTTGAGACCTCCACCTGATCTTGCTTTGTACAAATTCCCTGATGGTTTTGATGCTGAAATGGCATATCAGTTAAGGGAAAGAGCCCCTCAAAGCCTTGCAGAAATGCAAGATGTTGCTGTTAGTGTGGAGGCAAACTTAATTTCCAAAAGAAACAGAGCCAGAACTGAAAGAAGAACCACCTTCAAGGAAGAACCCTCAGCCTTAGACCAAAAACTAGATGCTATCATTAACGACATGCATAGTCTAGGAGACAGAGTAGAGAGCGTTGAAAGAAAATCATCATGGGAAGGTCAACAATCCAACACCATAAGGAACCCGAACTTCAGGAAAAATCAGACCACAAACGCTGGAAGAGCTAGTCCTGACCATGATATTAGGCCTCCTTTCCAAGAAAACTATGCAGAGGCATCCACATCCAGTGAGCCCACAGATGAGACTCACATGAACCTGATAGATTCGAAAAATGAACAGCAAATATTTCTCACTAAAGAGGACCAAGACTACCCTGATGTAAAACAATTTCAGACCAAGTCAGGAGAGTCTTTTGATTTTAAACAAGGTTATGATTCTGCTGTGTACGAAGTGCACAAACAATATAAGTTGAGAACAAGGACCATTGATGTCCCTGCACCTAGCAGAACAAAGGATAGAAAACAACCCAACAAAATGAAAGACAATGTTGTCATACCAGAACCCACTTATATTGCTATCACAAACCCGCATCAGGTAACTGTAGAGGATATAACAGACATGCAGCCTCCTACTAATAAGCTTCTATCTTCCTCTCCCTCAAAAGAAAATCCGAACGGTACTCCAAAAAATCTTCCCAAAACAAAAATACCACAAACTGTCATTCATCATTACGCTGACATTCAAAAAAAAAACATAGAGAGTATGCCCGAAAAAGAGAAATCTGCTACTATCAACACTAAGAATCCATTGGAGAAACCATTTAACTTAGAAGCAGAAATTG
>APFE030415219.1:1944-17575 GCA_000404065.3 Pinus taeda
TTTGGTAAATTGGGTCCAAGTCCTAAAAGATCCATTGCAACACTGATGCCATTCCCACCATTGCCACCGTTCATTGTAGAAGTACATGCTCCCCAACATAAGCTTAGTCCCATCATCTAGGATATGATTCAATTTGAAATACTTCTCCATTTGTGCTAGCCATGCAGACATGTGAGAACCGTTAAATTTATGCATATCCAACTTGGGAGGTCGCTGACTAGGTAGTGGATGGGTGTGCCAAACGTGAGGAGAGTGGCTAGATTCACCGTCATTGCATTCATGGCCATTATACACCTCCTCGTGGGCTTGCTCCTTGCCCTTTGACATAAATTCCTGTATCTGGAGACCTAGTCCGCGAAGCTGAGTTTGGATTTCCTTCACATTTTCTTCAAGTTTTTCCATCCTTTCATTGGCCATTGCTTGAGCTCTAGTTGCTACCATACACCAACCTGATGAAAAATTGGGACCGCAATTTTTTTTTCACAATTAATTGAATGGTACCACCATGCTCAGCTCGTCGTCCTGATTCTAATGGGCTAGATCACCAATAAGCTCCCCGGAAGATCTCAGACTTTTTTTTTTTGAAACTCCTAACGAAGTTTTACTCCTTCCTTATCAATACTGCAGTTGCCAAATCCTCAAAATGTCAATGCGGCCAAAAGTCCTGCGACAATTATACCCTGGTATAGGAACCCTTCACAACGACTCTGGTCTGGTGGATCTGAGAGATCTGAACGGCGGATCGGATAACGCTGGATGGCGGAACTGACTGCTTCTGCAGATCTGGTGGATCTAATAGATCGGAATGGCTGATTGGGACCGATGTCTGCAGTTGTTGCACTCCTTTGCTCAAACGGATCTAGAAGAGATGATGATTGAAAAGGGAACTAGGGTCTTGAGTGTCAGGTGCTACAGATCGCAATATACATAAGGGTCTGGCAGTAGTAATCGGCCCAATGTTTCAGGGCTCTAACTAAGGAGGGTCGACCGTACCCTTAGCCGTACCACCCGACTACCCTATCGTACAGGTGAGTAATCTCCCCGAGTACTGTTCTCGGTGTACTATAGCCGCAAGACGGCTGACAGTTTATCTATGGCGAGGTTTTCAGGGAGCCTAGGGGGCTTCTGATATACCCATAGGGTATGTGGAAGACAGTCTGTGAGCGGTTCTGTCTAATGCGCTACTACAGGGGTTACAAGGGAGTCCAATAGACGTGACCACCTTTTGTATTTCCTGTGTGCATGCCTCCCCAAATCCATAGATTTATGCGCTCAACGACAGATCCCGTGGTTTAAAGACGCCAAAACACGTCTCAAGCCAAAAAAAAAAATTCTATGAAATGGAGATCCCACCGGCCTTGGAAAGTGCTCTGATACCACTTATTATGCTCTTAACCTGCAAATGATACCCAAATATAGAATATGCGAAGAAAGAGACCCAGAACACAGAATATGCGAGAAAAGATGCCCAGAACACAGAATAGCAATGATTTTATTATTCAGAGAGTAATGTTCACTTGCCTCTTCGAGGGGGCAACCTCCAATAGAGCAGAGCTCGATTACAAAATAAGACATGACACTCCTTGCAGGGAGTTTCTATCCTTTATATATGACTCATACATGCAATACCACGGGCCAATATCACAGTATTACTAACACCATCTATCTAATACTACGACCCATTTGCAACTAACTGTGGTTCCGTTATTAATTGCGGATTAACCACTTACAATTATTAATATGGGATTTATTGACTCTTGACTATGACGTGGTCACATTACATAGATAAGGGGGTTAGGGTGGGACCCTAGCACAAAGAGTTCCTCATCTAGTGTAATAGAGTAGGGAGGGTTCATGGAGGTCTCTTAGGGAGAGAAAGGCTTCTCCTACTTCTAATTCTTATTCCTATGGAACTTAAATAGGAATTGGGGCATGTTCACGTGGAGGCATACCTTCTTCTTCATCTTGATCTCTTTGGGAAGCTTATTATCATGAATATCTTGAGAATTTTTACAAGTTTCCTCTATATTCTCCAATCCATTTAGGACTTCAAACCAATCGTTGGGAGAGTTTTTATGATCAAATTGCAAATTCACTAAATAGTGATCCCCTGAAGGGCATTAAGAGGAAGCAATAATTTAGGATCAATCTGATTTTTAGGGGCCTAAGGGGGAATTTGTTGCCTAGAGGGACCTATTCTTCTCTTGGTAGTCTACCAGGTATCTCTGTCTTCCTTCTGGTTGCGAGAATCTAAAGATTTTAAACAATTTCTATCAAAATGACAATCTTCATGATAGATCTAACATTTGAAAGGAAGTTTGTTAAAGTTAAATTCATGAATGAAATTCTAGTTACCTAACTAAAGATGTATTGCTTCTGGGATGAATTTATCCAAATCAATTTCAACACAAATGTGGGAATAACTGAACATACCATCTTTGAGTTATGCTCTATCTATATACTTTCCTAGGGAATTTCCAATATTTTGGAATGTTTCATCAATCCAAAAGTGGAAGGGGGAGTAGGGGAGTTTTACCTAAACAAGAACAATAAAAGTAACATCATTTCTAGGGTTGAAATCTTGACTCCATCCATCTAATGTAAGCCGTGAGCTCCCATAAAATAAGAAACGATTCAAAATATCAAGTCGCCTTCAAATTTGTCTTCAAAATAAAAGGTATAAAAAACCCTTCCATAGAAGGAGGCTGAGACTTTTCCTTTAATCAAAGGCCTCCAATTCTTATTCAGTGAAATATTTAGGGATTTATAAGAGGGCCAAATCCATGTGAACTAGCCCATAAGACCTTGATCTACCAACTTAAGCATTGTAGTGCATGATTCACCATAACTTGAATTTCTTTAGTCTTCTTCATGAATTTCACAAGTCGCAACCTTGGCATTCTGAGCCATGCCAATATAAGAGCATTAAATGCATCGATGTTAAGGCTTGAAGGGGGGGTGGGATGGGAGGAACAAACCCTCCAAATCCAACTGCCATCAGAGACTACAGGAGGTTCAAAGATGAGAGCATGAAGGAACAATTATTATGTGTAATTATCTCATAATAAATTAAAATACTATTTTCATGTCATAATAAACTACAAAATAGTAATGTGTTGGCTTTTTTTTAATGTGACAAGCACCCCACTCTTCCAATCCATAGGAAAAGGTACAATGTTTTTCAAGCTCAAGGTCACTCAACAACTAGGCTCACAGGAATTACAACATTATATTTAGTATTAAGATCTCACCATATCACTTGTGGAAATTGAACCTGCGTGGAAAGAATAACATTCTTTTCTCCCAACCATCGAAACAAACCTAATTGTCAACAAAATTGTCATGTTATCTCATAATAAATTACAATGTAGTAATGTAAGAGCTTTAATATTAAGGGTGAGTCCATAATGAAATGTTTAGGGATTATTCAATTAATCTATACATGTAAAAGGATTGATTTTTTTAAACCAAACTTTTTAGAGAATCAATAACTTTGAAATATTGGTTATCACTATTACACAAGGTACAACTATTTCATAAATGCCACAAACAAGTCAGTTACAACATGTTTCCAAAGACTTGAACACATGCAACTAACAATTGTTCACCACACACTCAAGGTAAGATCCTTTGACATGTAAAAGGATTAAGTTAATAAGTGGACAAACTCAACATTTTTTCAAATTAATTTTTTTGTCTAAATTTAATAATAATAAAAAATTGTTGAAAATTTTCATTCTTTCTAATTAATAAAAATTTTGACTATAGTTTTTTCCTTAAATCTTGAACTATTTAAGAATACCCAAATTATTGTAAGTTCCAAAAAATTGAACATAGTGAAATAGAGTTCCACCTCATTGAAATGTGAAAAAAACAATTATTATTCATTAGAAAGGTTGACTTTATCTAATTATTAACTCACTCCTATGAAAAATAAAATAAAAATATTTAAAATGGGATGAAAAATATGATAACAAAAACATTAAAACCTAATTTGAAAAAGAATCGAAGAAAAATTTACAAAAACATAAAAGTGAGCTTAATTGAGAGTTTATTAGAAAATATAGGAAAATCAATATCTATTGAAATGTTTTTGTTTTTTTTACCCTGTCACAAGCACCTTCGTCAATGAGTGGGCACTAAGTCCACGGGAAAATTTGGGCTAATCGTCCTTCGGCTTACTAGCAAGACCTAACCCCAAGGGCTTCGGGTAGAATCGACCCCTGTGACCTCCCGATGGCAAGGCACGGTTTTTGACCAACTGAGCTAACTCTTGGGGCTTATATCTATTGAGATATAACTTCAATGAAAAGTAAATAAGAGAAGGTGTCCAGACTAAAATTGGATTTGAAGAGACAATAATTTTTCATTTTCAAAACAAATTTCAAATTTTTAATATGTAAATCTTTAAAAAAACAATAAAAATATATACAAATTAATTCCACGATTTCAGTTCTTTTGTTGTTGGTAATTTTAGAGGTAGAATGAGGTTGTTATCTAGGTGGTTTATATATTCATTTAAGAGTTTATAAGGTTCGAAGCCAATATAATAGCTTTTATACGCACTAAACCATTACAATAATACTTATTAATGCATTATAATTCATCATGTTACTAGCGGGGATTTGAACAAGGATAAAAAGATAATAATCATTATGTCCAACTAATTAAATAACTCCAATTGATTAAATATTTATAAATATATATTACATTTTTTAATAAATTAAATGAAAAAATAAAATAATATTTCAAATTATTTTTTTAATATATAATTTACATAATATTAATCATTGATCCCTCTTAGTGCTTGGTAATCCAAAGTTAAATGATCTAGGCTAGTGATATATACAATTAGATTTTTAACGTATATTTATATAATTTACATAAATATTAATCATAATATTTACAATTATATTTTCAATGTATAATTTTGTCTTTATCCTTAAATAATAAGGATTTTAAATTGCCCAATATAAAAGTAGAATGTACTAATGATAACATATTTTAAATTTCTCAAGATAAAAGACAGTTTACTGTAAAAAAAAATAGAAAGTAATTTACCATTAAATCCAATTTCATATTAAAAGTCACAAATTTTCATGTTTGTCTATTTTAGAATAAGATTTTCAAAATTTTAATTTAATTATTAATAATTATTAGGTGAAACCTTAATCGAATATTCTAGAATATTTATAGTGGTATACACAAATAAATGATTGAGGTTTCAAAGTAGTTATGCATTTTTTACCCTTTTAATTAAAATAACTAATTAAAAAATGTCATATAAACAAGTGTCATAATTAATTAAAAAATGTCATGTAAACAAGTGTCATTAGAAGTGAGTTATGGTATTTTGGGCATATGGCATTGTGATGCAAGCCTAGCCTGCAAAACCCAGGATCTTTAAACTATGTCTATGCATATAACCATGCATTGCAATACACAATAAATCCAACATATTATCCCTGATAAATGTTAAAAGCTCTGAAAGTTCCAGACAATACATATGCACACAAATCACTGCAATAATTAATTAAGAAATAAATTATTTACAAGAGAAATCATGGCCTATTCATGGCCTCTTCTTCTTCATACTCACTCATTCTCTCTCACTCTATCTGATTTTCAATGCCTTTGAGGCTACATAATTTATAAAACTTAGCATGATCTAGAATCACTCAACTAAAAGCTCTAAGATTCTACATGCAATGCATACATATGGCAAAAAACATCTTGAGGTTTTATTCCATCTTTTTCCCTGTTCTAAAATAGAAAAGCTTCCTTATCACTTAATGATCCACATCCATTCCTTTTATGCCTAAAAGCTCTTCTAGTTTTATTTATTTATTTTGATAAGATCTAATTAAATCAAACTTAAAGGCCTAAATATTAGACTGACTTGGAATTTAGGAAACTAACTCCACAAATGCATGACCCCTATGTCTATTATTTACAATAATTTCCCTTTGGGCTGAATGCTCCTGCATCAGACTCCCAAGGTAGAAAAATTCATGATCTCCTGATCATGTGTTCAGATCTATGTTTGCCTGGATCCCATATCTTATGTTGCAACTTTCCATTTGTCGCTGCTTCCGTATGTTGTTCTTCTCCAGGTCTCCACACTTTATGTTGCATCACTCCACTAGCTGCACTCTCACAATCTGTTGATGTCTTTCTTTTGCTGCTTCTCCTTTGTTTCACTGTTGCTGGTCTCTTCAGGGATTCCTTCATCATCATCTGCCTCATCAGTTCAATTTCTTTGTCTAACATATTTTCCCCAGCATCTTCAATAAAACATGTACTCACAAAACAATTGTTAGAATAAAAATCATAAGGCATCAGTGCCTCTTCTACTGCTATCAATGTTGTCTTATCTGTCATCATAAATGTCGCCCCACATGTTGCTCTAGTTGTCACTATGGATGTTGCTGCCTCCCAAACTTCCTGTCCCTCTGCAACATTCTTTTGCTCATCACCTGCAATTTCATCTGCAACTTCTTCCTCAGGTTCAAATGTCTCCTCAACTTTCTCTAGCAACACTTCAGTATGTTGTTCTGAGTTCTTTCCCGACTCCTTTGTCAGCACATCATTATGCTGATTTGCATTCACCAGCTGCACATAAGTCCTTTGTCTCTCCAACTCTCTTCTCTGGAGATCTAGTTTTCTATACAATTCAACAACTTCCTTAGGAGTAGAACTTGGAAACTTCACACAATTTTCTATACCTTCAACAACTTTTGACCAATCATCATCTGGTCCAACATTCTGATTAGACTCCTTCGTCTTCATTTTCTCATCATCGATCTGAACAACCTTCAGATTCAACTCTTCTTGGACAAATTCTAAAGCTTGTTCATCTCCCTGTTCTGTACCTGCAAACATACACAAATCATTAGTTTTTAAATCACAAGATTTTTCAGTCTTGACTTCTTCCTTCATTATTTCACCAATAGAAACCTCCTCTTCCAACTCAGTTGTTCTGAGTTCTTCCCGTCTCAACTGTACATCCATCATCTGCTCAAGCTTCCTCAGCTCACCTGTTAATTGCATGCTTATCTGTAGATTTATTTTTTGTTGTAGCCTCTGCCACTTCACTCTCTTCCTCATCAGCAAACCATGTCTCTGGTCTTTCACATTTTCCTGTAACAACTCCATCAATAGCTCAAGATGAACTGCTATCTCAACTTTCTCTTTCTCATACTCTTCCTGAGTCAACTGCTGTCTTATGCCATTCGCCTTGGCATATTTCTCCTTCTTTCTTCTGTGGCCTCTTTCTGAACCTTTGCTCTCTCCTTTATGACTTTCAGTAGTCATCTCCTTCGCCATGAGTTCCTCACCTATGAGTTGCATGAAGCCTCTACCACAGCAAACTCTCTTGCTGCCACTTACCTCACCAATCCTTCCCTCCGGATCTGGTCTTTTGGTAATCATTGGTCCTTTGTTGGAACCTTTTGAGCATCCTCCACTGCTCCTATAGGCTTCTCTCATCTGCAACTTTATTCAACCTCTGTTGAATCTTTAGGTTCTGCCACATTCACTTAGAATCCCTTACTGGAATCCTTGATCACTGCACTCTCTGCTACAATATTCGTCAATTCCAAAAATCACATGCAATTAACTTAACAAAAAAAACACTTGAACCTTCAAAAAGAGCTATTCTTGCTCTGATACCACCTGATGCAAGCCTAGCCTACAAAACCCAGAATATTTAAGCTCTGTCTATGCATATAACCATGCATTGCAATACACAATAAATCCAACATATTATCCCTGATAAATGTTAAAAGCTCTGAAAGTTCCAGACAATACATATGCACACAAATCACTGCAATAATTAATTAAGAAATAAATTATTTACAAGAGAAATCATGGCCTATTCATGGCCTCTTCTTCTTCATACTCACTCATTCTCTCTCACTCTATCTCTGATTTTCTATGTCTTTGAGGATTCCTAATTTATAAAACTTAACATGATCTAAAAATCCTAAAATCACTCAACTAAAAGCTCTAACTCTACATGCAATGCATACATATGGCAAAAGCATCTTGAGGCTTTTTCCCATCTTTTTCCCTGTTCTAAAATAGAAAAGCTTCCTTATCACTTAATGATCCACATCCATTCCTTTTATGCCTAAAAGCACTCTCTATTTCCTATTTTCTCATTTATTGACTTTGGAAAAATCACACTGACTTGTAACTTAGGAAAATAATTCTAGAATGTTTGACCCCCTATGACTATTATTTACAATAATTTCTCTTGGGTTGAATGCTCCCGCATCACATTGGCCCATGGTTTGTAATAAATCATATTTATAAATTAAGAATATCCATGATAAATTGGGGGATGAATCTCCATGTTTATCATGTTCCATGTTTTTTTACATGTATATATGTTTAACTTATATATTAGCAATTGCACCAAATGTTGCAAAGGAAACGCCATAAGGCAATAGCGTAGAGTAACATTAAATTGTTACTCTTCCATGATGATGTCACCAAATGTTGATTTGAATACACCAACTCTATTTGGGATTCAAGATTTCTTGCAATTGATATAACTCTCTTGGGTTTTATTCAGATCCATTTACATTGCTCCCCAATTCAAACTCATTCAAACTCTAGCAAACACTCTATGGACAGCATCATAGTTCCCTACACATCAAATGATTTTATATGTAATAAAATTAATGATTTTCATTTTCCAAAATATCAAACAATATCTCATTTCCATCTTCGGTGTAATTCTCTATTGGTTGTAACTATCGCCTGATTGATTAACATTTATAATGAAATTCAAAAAAAGGTACAACAATCACGATATATAGTAAATAATTGCAATTATATATGTGGAAGAAGGGTATAAATCTAAAATCATATGATTGAAATCTTCATTTCCATATTGGGTGTAACTATCTCTTGATTGATTGACATTTATAATCAAATTCATAAAAAATACAACAATCACTATATATAGTAAATTATTTTCACTTTCCAAAATATCAAATATTCATTATAAATATTCTATTTATAATGAATGGAATATTTATGCAATAAATTTATAAAATTATGATAAC
The DNA here is from genome assembly GCA_000404065.3 of Pinus taeda. Taxonomy (NCBI): domain Eukaryota; kingdom Viridiplantae; phylum Streptophyta; class Pinopsida; order Pinales; family Pinaceae; genus Pinus; species Pinus taeda. Next base: position 11,019 of record APFE030415219.1, read on the forward strand.
AATTAATATAATATTCTTGAAATAAATTTATTGATTGATATTTATAATGAAATTCAGAAAATGTGAAACAATCTACTATATATAAAAAATTAATTGATTTTTCATTTCAAAATATCAATACAATATTCCATTTCCATCTTGGGTAGAATTCTCTATGTGGAATAAAGGTATAAATGTAAAATCATAGTTTCCATATTGAGTGTAACTATCTCTTGATTAATTGACATTTATAATGAAACTCAACAATCACTATATATAGTAAACGATTTTCACTTTCCAAAATGTCAAACATCTCAGATTACTCTATAATAATGAATAGGATATTTATGCAATAAACATAGTAAATTATGATTATAATTAATAAAATATTCTTGCAATAAATTTATAGAATTATAATTACAGTGTTACATTTTTTACTCAGTGTGTTTCATGCCAAGAGTAGTAAATTATGATTACAATTAATAAAATATTCTTGCAATAAATTTATAGAATTATAATTACAGTGTTACATTTTTTACTCAGTGTGTTTCATGCCAAGATGTCGTGTTATTATGCAATAAACATAGTAAATTATTATTACAATTAATAAAATGTTCTTGCAATAAATTTATGGAATTATAATTAATGCCAAGAGGTTGTGTTACATTTTTTACATTTTTTTTTCTCAGTGTGTTTCATGCCAAGAGGTCTTGTTAAGGAATATTTATGCAATAAACATAGTAAATTACGATTACAACTAGAAATTGCACCAGATGTTGCAAAGGAAATGTCGTAAGGCATAAATTCCAGAAGAATCACCAGAGAAGATCAATGAATATAAAAATTAGTAAACAAAATGCCATTCAAATCTAGAAAATAAATAGAAATCACTTACATAATGCCAAGTTTATAGATTCTATAACCTTTCCAGCATAGGTTGTCTCTCAATCTTCAAAGATGTTATTTCAAGTTCAAATAGGAAATATTTGATAAAAAAAATGCTCTTTTTCAATATTGAACTATCTCACTTGATCAAAATCTTATGGTCTTTTACCACTTTATTTTAAGGTGATTGAATTTTCCTTTGCTTGTCCTTCTTAACATCTTTTGGGAATTTGGAATTTGGATTGGTTTGTGACATAGAAGGTGTATTCAAAGCTTTTTCCCAATACTTCAAGCAAATAATTTTCAATTTTTTCTTCACATTGTTCGACATTCTTTGGAAAAGTTAAGAGCCTACACCATGCTACATGGGGATCCATCTTGGCTAACACAAAGGACATCTTGGCTAAGACAAAGGACTCAACTGTATGGAGCTACTTTAGAATTTTATTACATGTTGGTTCTAATGCTTGGCAACACCGACACCAAGGTGGGTATATCTACCAAGAACAAAAAATTGTCAAAGTGCAAAGCCATATGAAAGTCCCTTGTGATTTTTAAGGATGTCAAACCTATATTACCAATAATAATAACACAAGTAACTTGAATTGCAATACAATTAAAAGCTAGAAGTTTGAGTGAAAAATCATCAAAAGTATCCTAACCTCAATTACAATAAAACAAAGAGCTAAAACTTTTGAATGTTAAGGATGAAAAATCAGCTATGTTAATTCATGTTATGATTCAAGAGAATGCCTAATATGTGAGACCCGAAATTCTAATAAAATGGGAGATAGCCGCAAGAGAACTTTTACTAAGTAGAGACCCCAAATGCTAATAATAAGGGAGACACCCACAAGAGAATTCTTATTATGCAGATACCCCAAACACTAGTGAAATAAACAAATCTTGCACATGAGTGAGTTCTTCTAGAAGAAATTATATGTATAGAAAAGCAAAAAATAAACCATGATTAGACTTAAGGTGTTGAATCTATGTTGTATTTGCAACAGTTGAGAAGTCATGCAAGAGATAGTCAGTCTAGATTTGTGTTCCAAACCCATGATCAATCGGACCTGTTAAACTCAATAGATGGTCTTCTTTTTATATGAACATTGACTATTGGTCTTCTTTTTATATGAACATTAATAGTCAATGATGTCTAGTTACAAGAGGGAGAAAAAGAATGCCCATTGTGAACAAACCCCAAGAATGCCCATTCTGAAGAAAACCCAAGTGAAGTGGATGATTATAATAGAGATATTGCTTTTGAGGCACTACAATAGAAAAGTGTATTGCATGGAGTAGAAGCTAAGATTGGATGTTTGAAAAATGTAGATAAAGGATTGTTGAATACTAAAACTTATGACTCTTATGTAATATGTATAAGAAAGTATATAGTGTCATGTTTAGCTTAATGTAGTGGTGTTTAAGAATATATGTAACTAGTATTTGCATGAGTGGAGATTGGTTAGTTGTGATGTAAGCCTAGAGAAAACCTAGAGCGTCCTAGAGCATATATAGGGTCTTGAAAAAAACTAAACCATGGTTACAGGTAATATTAGAAATTCCAAAGTAATGATGATGTAAGGGAAGTTAGAAATACATCTATATGAATGAAGGCATGTAATGGAAAAATGGTTGAATGATGTAAATACAGGAAAGACATCTTATTAGAATAGTACTTGCATAATGCTTGTAACAGTTGGTTACCCATGGATGGTCGATGGATGGTCGTTCATTTATATTGATGTCAACATCATAGAAGCATGATGTTGACAATGCATGGTTGTTCATTGATGCAGGAGAATCCAACTCCGAGGAGACAAAAGGTGGTTGACGGTCTCATGGAGAGGCAAGAACACACAGTCATACATGCATAGCTAGACAGGTGTTAGACTTGTCAGTTATTTTACTTTATTTATTTGTTTTATTTTTCAGAAGGTCGTTAGGACCAGGTCAATTAAAATTGTGAACTGTTTCTTTTAAATAGGAATTAGTAACAGTAAAATACGTTGATAGTTAAATTAGTATCTTTATGAATTGTGTTAGTTAGGAACAGTTAGAAATTGGTGGACAATTACCCAATTCTGTTGGGGCAGTTCTACCTGAACAAAGAACGGTTGTGCCTCAGGAGATTAAAAGGAAAAAGACAAACAATGTAAGGGATTCCTCAGACAGAGAAACGAAATATACAGTCATTTCGAAATAAACATTTATTTTTATTTTCTCTATTGAATCACCACTGTACAGACAAATTTCATGCATCAATACATAATTCTGTGTAACTAATTTACGTTGGAATAATAAGACAGAGAGAATTAATGAGAAGAGCAGAGCACGGACATATAGGCATCACTTCCAGACAGAGGATAACGATAAATTGCGAGCGCAAACAAACTTCAGGTAACCCATATAACCCTCAAATTATTTATGAAATAAACAAATGCCAGAGTGAAATCAAATAAAGCTGTATCATTCCATTAAACTGTTATAAACAAAGTATACACAGTCCAGGGCATCTCACACTCCTTCGAACAAGAACTTCATTAAAAACCAGAACCTCAAAACAGAGTTTCGAATAGGTAAATGATACAAACAGACAGAATCCAAATAATTACCATAGTAAGGAAGCACTAAGCAGAAACAGCGTGAACGAGGGTTCTATTAACTAACAGCAAAACTACAGGACGAGGGTTCGAAGCAACGAATACCCATCTTACAAAGTTAACCAAATATCGACATACAGGACGAGGGCTTGAAGCCACCAGATACCCATCTTACAGAACAAGGGTTTTGACAACTGAGTAGCAATATTACAGAATGAGCACCGAAGACCAACGTACAGGACTGAAGGAGGGTTACACAGACAAAAATACTATCTATTTCACCGCTCAGGTGACGGACTAACAAAAAAACGAGTCACAGAACTCTATGGCAAACTAATATGGAAAGACCCTACCGGTAGGAAAGGGCTGGAGAGTTTGAACGATTTCCAGAGGCCGCGGAGGCTTCAATCTACCGAGACCAGCTACATTGAGCCACCTGCAACGAAATAAGAGCCGAATTAGTTCCAATACAGTCACAAATAATCATTAAAAACAACAACCAGATGAGGATTGGAGCGCAGAACCTCACCTAGAGCTGAGGAGGCGGAGTCGAGAAAACGAAACGACCACCATACCCTGAAGACCAGTAGCGAAGGCGTTAGGGTCGGAGAGATAAGGGATAAATAAGTTTAGCAAAGAAACAGCATTTACCTTGGCAGTCGAGTTGAAGGGCGATAGCTTGGAGGAAACCCTGTCACGGAACGAGCTCATCAATTAAACGAATAGAAATAACACATAAATAGCAAAGCCTATCTAGCAAACCATAAATCAACGTATTAACACTGTGCAGAGCGGAGGGTGTCTCTACAGGGCACTGTAACCCTACCTCCATAGCCACAGAGGACCGAAGGCATCCATAGAATCAGTGTTGAAAAACCAAAACGGCGGAGTAACAAGAGTTCCCACAGAGTAGAGCAAACATTCGGTGCGCGGAGTGTAAAATGACAAATGAGCGGGACAGGGTTGACAAAAGGTAAGTGCTCGTGCGAGAGGAACCGGCAGGTGGAAACCCTAACCGGCGCTACCAGTTAAACATCCCAATAAAATATATGTTAAACGTACCCAGCATTTAAGTCAACAGTTAATACATTCAGAACGCCAAGTCTTGTCACCTGTGGTCGCGTTGGGAACGGTGGGAGGCCATCAAAAGTGGTATCAGAGCTAGTTTCTTGAATTGGAACAAATGGAACAAGTGGAAGCTGAAGGAAGAGGAAGAGGAAGAGGAAGGGGACGAATAGTCCGTAGGATAGAAGATGAGGGACTTCGAGAGGAGATTTGCGTTTTGCATGAAAGATTGACAGTGGTGGAGGCTGGGGGAAGGAGAGACCCAGCAGATGATAGTGATGAAGAAGTAGCTGAACCAGAGGACGAGTTTGAAGGGATGACACCAGAACTTCGATTATTGAAGTCAGTTTTGTTGTCCAGTCATAAGCCAAGGCATGAGTTACCCATTTATGACAGGAGTTTGTCTGCAGATGTGTTATTAGATTGGCTGAGTGAAGTAAATAAATTTTTTGAGTTTGAGGAAACCAATGAGGACAAACAAGTGAAGTTCGCCGCCACCAAACTGAAAGGACATGCGTCCTTGTGGTGAGACAGCATTCAGGTGGAGAGGAAGAGGCTACACAAACAGCCTATAAAGAAGTGGGCCAAAATGGAGGCAAAACTGAAGGAAAAGTTCCTGCCAAAAGATTACCAGATCATGTTGTACAGACAAGTACAGAACTTGAAGCAAAGAGGAATGACTGTTAGGGAATTTACGGAGGAATTTTATAAGTTGAATTTACGAGCAGGGTATGTGGAAGATACCCCAGAAAAAACAGCCAGATTTGTGAATGGCTTGAGGGGGGAGATTCTGGATGAAATCGGTATCCTCTCACCTCAAACGTTGGATGAAGCCTATCAGTTTGCACTGAAGGCAGAGGAGAAAATTAATCAGAAACAGAACGCCAAGAGAGGAGGTGGATCAGGCAGGGGAAAAGGCAAGGTTTTTGGCAGAGGTAGAGGTACAGGTTCAAATGAGGAGGGCAACAGTTCCAAATCTGCTGGCACAACAGAGAAGGACAATAGCACTAGGGAAGGACGACCAGCTCAGCGAGGGCGAGGATTTGGTCAAGGCAGGGGAACTGTCCAGTGTTATCGTTGTCACAAATTGGGACACAAGTCATATGACTGTCCTGAAGGTGAACCAGCAGGTGGGAGAGGAACTTATGTTGCTCAGCTGGAGGATGTTGAGGAGACACGTCAAGAAGCATAAAATACACCGGAGACAGGCGAAGCTTTGGTGTTAAATAAAGTGTTGTTAAAACCAGCAAAAGAGGTTGCAGAACCGGATCAGCGAAAGGCTTTGTTTCGCACTGTCTGCAAGTCACAGGGTAAGTGCAGTAAATTGATCATTGACAGTGGGAGTACTGACAATTTAGTAGCTGTGGAGATGGCAAAAAAGCTAGGATTAAAGAAACTAAAGCATCCTACTCTCTACAAAGTGTCGTGGCTGCAGAAAGGGCATCAGCTGTTAGTTGACGAACAGTGTGAGGTAGAGTTTCAGATCAGTAAGTATAAGGACAAGATCCTTTGCGATGTCATGCCAATGGATGTCTGTCACTTACTGTTGGGACGAACTTGGCAGTTTGATAGAAGTGCAGTTCATGACGGAAAGACAAACTGCTATAAGTTTGTTAAAGACGGGATCAAGCATACGCTTGTACCCATCAAGGAGGAAAATACAGCAGAAGCTAGTGGGGTGAAAGCACTACTGTTAGGCGGAAAGGAGTTTATAAAACAAATTGAGGACGGCGAAATAAATTTTGCTGTCATAAGGAGACCAAAGGCAGTGGTACTTCATACACAGATTTCAGATTTGCCCGAAGAAGTTCAGAAGTTGCTGTAGGATTTTGGGGACATTGTGGTAGATGATCTTCCAGATGAATTGCCACCAAGAAGAGGTATTAGTCACTGTATTGACTTTATACCAGGAGCAAGCCTGCCAAATAAAGCAGCTTATCGCATGAGTCCTAAAGACCATGAAGAAATCAGGAAACAGGTCTAGGAGTTGTTGGACAAAGGTTTGATTCGAGAAAGCATGAG